>NW_011627191.1:1006183-1167026 GCF_000204515.1 Acromyrmex echinatior
TGGAGAGGCGGGCTGCTATAGGCACGTGGATCGAGCTCCGGTTCACTGGTATAGCCGTTCGCCGGGGATGTAGCGACATCCCTATGGCTGTTGGTTGGGCTGTACGTGGTGGATTGTTCGCGGAATGATGTGGGAGGTGCCTCAAACGCCACTGGACCGGTGCTCGCGGTCCTTTGAGGAATCGGGATCAGATGTGGTAACGGTGAGCTTGGCGCCGGAGACGACGATGGCGATGACGTGATTGGCGCCTTCGCTCCCGCCGGAAGTACCAAAGCGATATCACCATTTGGTAATCTGGTCGGTAATAGATGCAAGGCCGTACCATTGGCATTAGTAAAGAAAATGCCATTTGATTGTTGGACTTGAATACGTGGTGTGTCAAGTTGAGGTAGAATATGCACTTGCAATTGCGTCGTCGGCGGCGCTGGTTGGACAGCCTGTTGAGTCGTCGTTGTTGTTTGGTTGTTGGCGTTGTTGGCATCGATTGGACCCAGGCATGAGGCCAAATGGGCCATCAGACGTCTCTTTACCGAAGCGTCTAGACCGGGAAATTTGCCAACCTCGCTGGCGCACTCCGTGTAACCGGCGCGGAATTTGTTGAGGATGTTCGGATCTGCTGCGGCTGCCATAGCGACTTGCTGTCGTTGTAGGGTCTCTAAATGCTTCACGGTTAGTTCCAAAATGTCAGCTTTCTCGAGCTTCGAGTGCCTTGATGGCTGTAACAAAAAACAGAAATAAAAAGATTAGACAAATTACTCAAGCAATATATGTATAAAAATTGAAAATAGAAAAAAATAGAAGATTGACACATAAAATGATTTTATAGTTTTAATTTAAATTTAGAAGTAATTTATGTTTTATTTCTTTAAAGAATTTAAAAAGATAGTTTTTAATTTTGTGTATTTTTATGTGTCGATTTCATAAAATATATGCTATGAAGCAGATAAAATATAATACTTACGTCTTTTTTCATGGATTCCAAAACGAGAGTTTTTAAATCATTCAAGCTGTTGTTGATACGGGCTCGACGTCTTTTCTCCATGATGGGTTTATTACTCTGTAAACAGAAATTGAAAAGTAATAAATAGAAACGTGAAAGTATGAAAAACGTTAATCGATTATAAACGAAGTTAGAAAATATGTCAATGAATATCGAGAATAAAGTGTCATGAGATAAAAAAAGTCTTTCAAAACGGAACGTCTGTGCGAGGTTTTCTATACAAAGACTACTATTAAAGATTGTATAATAAATTGCAATTTTTTAATAAACACAAAGTGAATAAATAATAATAAAATTAGTAAAAGTATCCATTTTTATTTCACTTGATACCTTTTTATTTTACTGTAAAAATATTTTTTTTCTTTACTTGTTTGTCGTTTTTAAAATCATATGTTCAATTTTTTCGTGGCATCAAAAAATTAAATGTCGAAAATAATAAATTGATGATATTTATATAAATCATTGTAAATCGACGATTAAGAAATAATTAATCAATGTTTAATGATTTAATGATAGGTCACGTAATAAATTCGAAATTTTCGGTATGTCACTATATCGACTTGACGCGTTTTGCATAACTTGAAATAATATTGTACAAAAATATAAGTAATATTTATTTTATTCTGAAATCCGGTATTTAAAGGAGAATAAATCCGGAGCACGAAGTATAAATGACACTTTTTTCAAGTCTACTTTATTTCTACTTTATAATTCAGTCATCATAAATATGCGAATTTATTTATAACAGCACCTTCATTTTGAAAAGAAAATAATATTATCAAAAGCAATTAATTTTGCAATATATTAGTAGTCACTATGTTTTTTTCTATCATAGAAAAGAATCGTTGCTCCGGATCGATACTTTGAACAGAAAATACAACGCGCAGTTGAAATGTAACGAAGAATCTTCGATTTAGACACTAACCCGTCGATTTTCGCCAGATCTTCTTGTGGTTGTTGTGGCAGTAGGGGTGGTTTGCGCAGGAGGCTGACCAGCCTCCTGGGGCACGTGTTGCGCGGGTGGAGTAGCGCCGACGGTGACACCACCCGTCGGCATCGTGGCACCCACTCCAGTCACCATGATTTATTTTCCGTATCACAGAACTCGGAAAAACTTCCCCAAGTCAAATAATTCCGATCGAAACGTGATAGCACTGTGAATCGAGATCGATCACACTTCACTGTAATCCAACAATCAGCTGTGCTCGACGTCCCTCCTCGTCCGCCTATCGTCGCGGACGATAGAGTACTGAAGGAATTGCGATATTACGAATTCGTAAATCCGACGATGAATCGAAGGAAACGTGACGAAAGAATATGCACCCTTCTACTCGTCCCTTCTGTTGAACGTCGCTAAAATCACGACCGCTCACGACTGATGTCTGAGCTCGACTAACTCGATGAACGGCGAACGTCTTCTATCGTGCCGTCGGAGCGTGGCACCCGGTGGAATGCCTGGTGGCGGCGCTTTCGGTGGAGGGGACATTCAGTGGCGAACACACGAGTGGGGGGATCCAGCGCGTGACGCTTTAACCTGACTACCCCTACCATCGAATTCCGACAGTCGGATGGCCCGATGCCTTTAAGACCCCCACTCTGGACTTTGGTTCCCTCTATGGCGTGCGGCTTGGACCCCCCCCTTGGGACTTCCCAAACCTCTTTGGAGCCGATCGGACTTTGCCAGGGAGATTGACGTCGGTGATTTCCAATGGAATTTTCAATTGCTCTTTTACGACTTCGATGATTTTACTTAGTTGTTTTTTATTAATCATTTTACCATTAATCACTAAAGTAAAAAAAAAAACGATGCTTATTTAACAAATATATGTATCATTGATTATTGCTATGATGTTAATAACATATTTCATTAAATCTATAAATCCTTCAGGTGCTCATTCTCAACTCTTGTATATTTTCATCCACGACAAGGATCGTAATGTCGTCGTTGGTATAAGTTCGCGCGAGAGGTAACTCTTTGCTGCTCTCACAGACCGAGAAACAATGGGACGGAACATTTTCACGGATTGGCGATTAGTCTCGCGTCTGCAAAGGTCATTAGAACCGGCTGGCCCCGGCTAGGCGCGTTAGCATACGCCGATCGGTGATGGTAATTCCAACGCGGACGTGAGTATGCGACCGGTCGTGCGAACGTCATCAGAGCTTAT
This sequence comes from Acromyrmex echinatior, assembly GCF_000204515.1. The sequence goes on from NW_011627191.1 coordinate 1,009,349, forward strand.
ATCACGTCCCTCAAAAATAGCCGAGTGCCACCGTGTGCGGAATACGTCGGGCTGACGCACGCGCGTGTAGCTCCGGCACGTGCCTTGTACTCCCTCCCGCGATATATGCCTTTCGAAATTGCTCTTTCTACTTGGCGCGACCGATTAAACGTGCGGCTTCGTATTTATCTCGGCCGTCACACGCATACGTGACGGTATACGCACGGCCTGAAATACGACCGCATCGATCTCGCGCCGGATCTTAACTTTGTTGACTGTTCGGACGGCGCGCGAATGGTTGCGTGCAAATATTGTGATGGATCGTGATATCCCACTCCTCATGCTTGACTCTAATCTGCGTGTTACTTTAAATTATAAATCGGATTTTAATCTTTGGGAAAGATTGGTGGGTTATTAATGATTTCTTTATCAAATAAAAATTAATTGGGCGATCCACGAGAAGTCCTTATTCGTGCAGACAGGCAGGGGGTGGCAGGATGTATAATAACTTTATAGATGGTAAATGATTTTGCGTGAATAACTTTGTATTTGCTTTGCGATTACATAGTAGATGATTAAACCGGATATAACTAGTCTTTGTGCAAACGTAATAATACGTACTGCGATGTCTGCCTGATAAGCGTTGTTCTTGTAGACGACATGGTACGGCAATCATCGCATTTTGTCGAATACCATGTTGCAAATATTGTACATTCAATTCGTTACATGCCGTTGGCTTTTCTTGGTACTGCCTTTCTGTTGTCCAAGAAAAAATACGCTGTTTATAATCTAATTCATTCATCAATTTTATTATATTAGGTGTTGGAATTAATTCGTAGCGTTTTTTAATGAAAGAATGTTATTTATTTGACATGAGCATTAAAAAATACATTAATGAAAGTACTTCCCATCACTTGTAAAACGCTACGAATTAATTCCAACACCTAATATAATAATTATGATCATCTCTCGCGAGATAAGAAATCTTTTAGTTACGTATGTTGGAATATTTTCCAAAATTATTTTCTAAGACGTGTTACGGTTCGATATACGCACCTAAGGTACATCGTAAAAATAATAATTATTCCCACGGTATTTGCATGACCCGCTCTGTGATCACAGTATCTCGCTAGTAGCGAGAGAAGTAACGTAAATCCCGAAGGTTCGTAGAAGTGCGGTAGGTGCGACGAGGTTCGTCTCTAGAGAATCGCAGGCTCGTGTCCTCGCGTGCGAGAGAGCAGAACGGCGGCACCCCACGAGGAAACCGACAAAGAGAAGAAAGAGGGAGACCGCCGGTTCAATACGGAACGACGGAAACAGGGACAGAAGGGACGGGAAACAGACGAGGATAGCAAGAAAGGAGATAACGCGCGCGCGACTTCACCTATACGGAGAAAGAAGCACGTCGCCAATCACGTGACTGGGATTCGACGCGGCGTACGACAAAACTACGCTGATTGGTCGAGTCTGGTCCCCACCACTGGAAATTGGCTGAGAGCGAACGTGCCGCGCGCGTCGCTTTTACAAGTGGTGGGGGTGTGATCGTCATTCGACTTTGAGCGCTCGAGCAGTGCAGGCGCGTGGATCCCGAGCTAGAACGTGTTTCAGAGAGATGTGCGTGGGGGTGGCGGTGGCGATTATGAGGAAGAAGAGACGTGCGATGAGAGATCGAGGAATTTATATGCACTACTGTCGTGTAACTCGATGTATCTTTTTCTAATAAAATTATACAAAATCGTTCTTTTGCAATTTATAAAGAGTAATTGTGATTATCATTTTTTTTTAATTAATTAATTTTATATTAAATAAAATATTTTTTAGATTTGAAAGTATCGAACAAATTAATTTAATGATAATAAATATATTTTTAAAAATATATAGAGATAGGTAGAAATTGTGACTATAATAATATATGAATTTCAATTGTTGAAGTAATTTAGATTAATTCGTATTTGAGTTTTTGCACAAATCTTAAGATTAGAATTGCACATTTTAAGATTATAAGTAAAATGTAAGATTGCGTATAACTTAGTGATTGGCGAATAATTTTTTTAATTAATTCTATGACATAACAATATTTATTTCTTAATATTAAGATCTGAATATGATAAAATGGGTAATTAGATAATGCATTTTTTCTAGTCTTTTAAATTTAGTATAGATTTAAAGCAACGAGATTCACTAGACATTGTGCTTCCATCTATCGGTAAATGCTGCAGGTTTTTTCGCTGGACCAACGAAGGCTCGCATGCTGAGCTGAGCAATAATAAAAAATTGAGAGCTGCTAGAAAATGAACTAATGTGGAAAAATTGAATTATGTATATCGATAAAAGAGATTTATTGATTGTTTCTTAGATTTTAATTATTTTAACTGTTTAAATTTAAAAAAAATTGTCTAAAATTTTTGTAATACTTTTAGTATTTCATCAATAATTGAGACAGTTCTATTCTTTCTTCAATTTTTCGTTGTGTGTGTGTGTGTGTGTGTGTGTGTGTGTGTGTGTGTGTGTGAGAGAAGGAGAGAGATTATAGTATAATAAATTTTGTAAATTTTCGAGACGATCGTTCTACGACATTCGCACCAGCTTACGTAGGCCTATACCGATAAGCTCTAACAAGCAACGCACTAATTCATACCCAAGCGATAACTAACAGTCGGCGAAATGTTGGTAGATGAATAGTATCTCGGTCAAGGAACTTACGTTCCTCTTTATCGCATGTCGTAGCCTTCGGTAAGATTTATGTAAGTATATGCAAGTATATGCGGTAGTTCACACTGCGATCTTTTATGAATTTCATTATTCTTGAATTCAGACGGAAACTGATTGCTACCGCACATACGCGATATCAGTTATCAACCGATATATCACGTGTTAATGCACAATTTCTATTTGCGTCATTTGTATGATATATTCTCATGATAAGCGTTACGCGATTTGCACTCTTTAGATATGAGAATAAATTCAACGGAAGTTTGATAGAGATCACACAAATGTTTTGCAATGCAAACAGTGGGGGTATAAAAGGTTGAGATTAACGTACATGATGAACGTTGCTTACACTCGAGTATCCCGGTAGTTACAGCGGCACCTGTTTGCCGGGGAGACCTACGGCCTCCGTGAACTCGGCGTGACTCATTAGCTTTATAGGGTGCCGGGGCATTATGTGGGGCCCGTGGGCCGGTGTTGGCCGCATAAAAGCGCTCGCGAGGCGGCATCGGCTTTGCTCGCGGCAAACGAACATTAATATTCGCTCCCCTTCCGTCGAGATATCAGATTAGAGGTCCGCGAGCCCTCTCGCTCACCCGTACTTTATTACACCAGCCAACAAAAATAAAGAAGCCGAGCAACAAGCAAAAGCACCCCAGTTTGTTGCAGTGCGCAACAATCTGATTTCGCCAACGGTAGTACCCTCGCATTACTCATTCCGTTTTTCCTCTCGGTTTTCGCCTTCCTCGTACTTCCCATCGCGACAAAACTATAATTGTCCGCGCGTTGCGGCAATCTCCGTCGATCGAGAAAGTCGATCCTCTAACTACCTGCTTGCTTTCAGTTCCTATATAGCTTCTCTTCGCTGGATATCTTCTATCGCAGGTGCGGCCAATGCGTGGGTTGAGAATTAACAGTGGATTTTATTAGATATCTTAGACACAAATTCTTACAGGTTTCCTCACGATTGTATTCTCAAGTAATACGTGTCTCTCGACACCAGTGAAAATAAAACATTTTCACTGATATTGAGAGACACGTATTATTAAGAAAAAAGTATTTAAAAGAAAAAAGAATTTTAAGACATCCGTTCTTTTTTCTTTTAAATTCTGAGAGCCGTTTTAAATATGAAATCGCTTTTGATGCGTGCAGTTCGGATCTTTGGAGGAATTCATGAGATGCAAAATCGCTTTGACTCAACCGTAAGGATTTTAGCCGCAAGAGAATGACGGGTGAATGCACACGTAGTCACGCTTTGCGATAATTTATGACGACTGCACGATCCGAATATGCTTCTAAGCATGCAAGGAATGGAAGGGAATTCCACGCGATACACCGCGCCAGACGGAACTCGCGCAATTAGGCTACGAATCTCGGTCTTTCTGTCATTATTCGACGCTCGTCAGCTCGAGGCGTTGACGTTCATTGAATTTAAGAATGCAGCAGTAATTTTTGAAAAGCACACGAACATGTGGTAATTGGTCGCGGTAGCAAAATGACTCCACATAGGAAATTAACGGTCATTTCTGAATCATTGCTTTTGGCATTATTTGCTTATCCGATAATAGCTGGCAAATTGTTGGGCTGTCAGTCAGTGAATATGCGTATGTATTGTAAGAGGCGTACAGTGCGTGCGAGTTTTATAACTTGCTCGAGGCGGCCAATCGAGAGGCCAGCCGGATATACATTGATAGGATCGAAATGGCATGTATAGTTTGCGCCACCAAAATTTGTGACTCTCGTGTTAAGAAGAATTGCACTTCTGACGTTTTGAATATCTCGAGAAATCTGGCACGCGAGTATCTACGGTCACGATGAGCGCACGCAAAACTTGTTTTTAAATGAATAATCCGGTGCCCTTTGAAGAAGATTAAAATTGGTCTGCTTTGTGCTATGTCGCATTATATCGTAGCTAGCTATAAATTTTTATATTGGGAACTCGCTTCCGATTTTGCTTCCAAATAAGTTGATTTTTTCGATAGGCATTTTTTTACTCGGTTGTCGTCTGTCTGATGGTTGTAATACAAAAAGAGATGACGCGTAGCCAGAAGCGAAAATGGTCCAACGAAAAAAACGAAGGAATTTTTTCGAGGACGCGCAAATGTTTCATATCAACAAGTCACAGTATGATGGCATGTAACAAGCAAGGTCGTATTTTTTTCGAGCTGACAGTAAAAATAAATCTGAAAAGCAACGCTTCGTAAATACCATATCGACAAGTGTAAAGGAAAAAAAAATTGTAGGCTAATAAATATATATCGAAAAAAAAAAGATTATATTCTCGATGTAGTTTGTAATAAATATGTCGAGACATTCTATATTTTTTTTGAATGCTGCAAGGACATGAAAAAATCTCAATTAAAAAAATTAATTAAAAGAATTTCATATAGAAGAATTGATGCAGTCGATGTAATAAATCGAAAACTTCTGAATTTTTAACAGGAAACATTTTTTCGATATTTTTCTGTAGTTTTTTTCTATGTAACCATATTAATATTTTTTTATTATATTTTATTTTACTTTATTATACACTATCTATTTAATTAAGTAAATACTAAATCTCTAGAAATGATAAAAAGTATAGAAAAAGACTTAAATTATTATTGATAATAGATTTATATAAAACGTGTATCATACACATGATTAATCAAAGAATTAACATTAATCCTGTGGCGAAAGAGTTTGCCTTATTTTGATAGAATTTAGAGCGATCATTATTTTCCTGGTAGAAATATTATGAAAAGGTTAACCCTTCATATCCTGTAATATCAGTTCTTTCAACTTAGTTTACTGAAAAGTATTTTAAAGAATGAAAAGGAAAATTGAATAGGGATATAATTTATGTGATAAAATAGATATTTTTAGTGGTAAATTAATTATATATAATAATCTAGACAATCTCGCAACTTATTACTCAGATATCTTATTTATTTCTTGTTAGAAAAGTGTGTTCTATTTTATATTACATGAAATAATTTTTGTATTAAAGATGTTTAAATTTTACATTACAAAATATTTTTGAAATATTATGAAAAACTTCTTTAAAATTCAGCTGTAATTCCTATACATTTTAAATTCCTTTTCTATTTTAAACGTTGCTTTTCTTATGTTTAACGCAAGGCTTAAGTAATTTATGACATTTTCAGTGAAAATATTTTGATGAAAGAAATTGAAAACATTAATTTCCATTATATAGAAAACTACAATAAATCAATTTTAACATAATAAATTACTAAAAATTTTACAAATTACGCAATATAAGAATTCTGCCAATATTCTGTTACATATTTGTTACAGAATGTGATAGATGTTACTTTCAAGATTTAGTACTTTATAGACAATAGCATGCAAAAGGTGTGTAATAGAGTTAAATATACTTATAGAGTTTTCTGCAGGAAAACAATTGACACTTCAGGGTTAACTCAATCGTATTCTTTAAAGCAAATTTCACTTGAAAGACAGTTTGAGATTCATTTAGGTGAAACTTACTTTTATCGGCATGTTATGCAAAAGTGTAGATATATTGTTTCTTCATGCGCTTCCTTACACTTTCATTTTATTCATTCTTCATGATACAAATACATTTTTTCGTACAGTAACAAAAATTGATCTTAATAAATTATAAATTTTTCTTACCTATATTCGGATATATTATTTAAAATATATCTTTTAAATGAAATTTGCTTTAAAGAATGTGGTTGAGTTAACCCTGATTTGTCAATTTTTTTTTCCTGCAGAAAAGTATATCTAATCCTAAAAATATATCTAATCCTATATTAGGACCTCTGTTAGGCCTTTTGTTATTGTCCATAAAGTACTAAATCTTGTATATAGAAATACAAGATATTAAAAAAGAAATATAAGAAAATATAAGAAGATTATAATATTCTTTTTACATATTTCTAATTTATATGAGCTGTCTTTGTATTTATTGTAACAAAGAAAAAACAAACACAGACACCATTTTTTTACCAATATCGACCTTTAATAAGGTAAAAGTCTTAATGTTTCTATATAAAATTGAAAAGCCTTGTCATCGTAAAGCTTTTCTTTTGACCCGTCAAAACAAAAAAAGAAACCATTGTGCCATTAAAATCACTGTTTCAAGGCGGTAGAATTAAACTATCAATACAGCAATGTAGTCTGTATCATAAATTCTTGGTAAGCAAGTTTTTTTTTTCCAAACTGAGTAACTTTTTTCTCTTCATTTTTTCAAAGGGTTTACACTCAACGATACGGAAACTAAACTAGACATAATAAAACTATAAAAAAGAGCTGACCTCAGCAGAAGTATCCAACTTGTACTGTTCATGAAAGGATAGAGAACAACAAAATAGAGTTCAAAGGAAAATTTCATCGTAAAGCTTAAAAATCTTGTAACGTGAGTGGAGAAAAATTATAAACCCTTTGGGCCAGCCGACTCTTTTTTTACTACTTTTACAACGTTATAAAATAACGCTAAAAGATTGTCATCAGCGTGAATAATCCACTTTCATTTTTGCTACGTTAGATTTCAAAGATCAAGGATGCTTAGGGTCGCGGTGTGAAAGGATTTTGATCATTCTCCATTTTCTAACGAAACCCGACAAGCTTAATTTGTGGCTGAACTAGAAATGCTTTAACTGCAATCGACTATGGTAAATTCTTTCATTAGTGATCAGTGATTTAACCTGTTCGGATTTAACCCTTTCGATTTGAATCCGTTTGATTTTAACTCATTCAGTTGTAACCTTTTTTATGGTCTTAGAAAATCTTATTTTTGAAAGGTTAGATTTACCACGCCCATTCGGCAGAATGTTACCACGCAAAAGAATAGGAAAAGATAGTCGTATTTTCAAAAAAGTATCCTGCGTTTGACCTGAAAGTTTTGTACATCTTTTCATCTATTATTTGAAGAAGGAAGTATTAATTATTCTCAAAAAGACTTTACAAAAATTCTATGCCTTTAACTATAACATAAAAATAGGTAGTGATAAAAATAATAAATGATATCTTTCAGCATACATTTTAACTTTTAATACTGAATGATATAATTATACTTTTATACGCGATAACATTCTACTCTAAATCATTTCAGCGAATTATGCTTATACATTTCTTAAGTACCCATATAACCATTGCATGAACATATGTATAAAATGACATTTTTGCATGGATGCATTCTGTGTACCGTAATCAGCTCTTTTTGCGACGGATTCTTCTTACGCTATTCTTCTTATACTTAGAAGGTTTATTGAGCAGAAAAAATGTAATTCGATGTTATATCCTTTAGCTCCCCCTTATCTCTCGTGCTTACCCGGACGTGAAGTCTTCTGTGAAACGTTAGGAACAATATACATCGAGGGACCATGATATCGACGTAAACACGTTCGCCACAAATTCCTCGAAAGTCGTTCGACATTTTATGATCTCATTGGGTATGACAAGCGTGGCCTGGAATTTTAGCGATCGTGTAGTCATTCGTAATCGTCCTCGGTAAAAAGTTTGCGCCACCGATAGCATCACCTACCTTGCATTCAGATCGATTTTCAGTTATTATACGATATTGGTGCCACAGATTTACGTGTATAAGTTTATACAATCTTTTACATCTTAATTAAGAGATATAATTTACATGCAATATAATTTTATGAATATTTTAACTTCTTCATCTCTTGGTTTACAAAAATTGTAATTTTAATCTGTAACATTATCGTTTAGTATAAGAAATGAGATTCAAAAAATTTCAGACACAAAGAAAATAATTTATTTTGAGAGAGATATTTGATTTTCAATTATATACATTTATATGTATTTAAATATATTTATATATTTGAGCATTCAAGAAAAAGGTTTTTTTCCATTTATTTTTAATATTACATTCTTTCGTCGCAGTTGATATTTGATGCAATCGAAAAACAGATATTTCAATATAATAAATAGTACAATAATAATAAAGAGCGATTCATTTAAGACACATTCATCTTTAAGAGGAAAACAAATGCACCAGAACTCGTTTCGATATCTTCGTATGCTTATTCCATCAGTGATTGAGCAAAAAATAATACCCTTCACCTGCGCGATCTCACCGCAAGAACGAAATCTCTGGCGAATTCTTCTGCGTTTTCCGTGACGCATTTCGCGGCTGAGCCAATTTGGATCAGTTCCCTCATCGAAGATCAACCGCAAAACGGGGCGCATCTGGCTTGGGCGGCCGGTCCCCTAAAGAAGAGCAGGAAGAATCGGTGGCCTCGAGTACTCGACGTTTGCCGCAAGAGTATCACGTTGCGCCTCACGTCTGGACGAGTTTACTCACGAACAGCCCGTTCCGGGCTCGTCCGAGCGGATTTCTAGAGTCTCGCGGCGCGCCCCGCTCAATTTGCACTTCATTTGCTTCATATCAGGTTGCCTTCTTTTTTTCAGCACGCGCAGCCGTACGTGCACACACGCAACGTGCAAGAGTCCCAATGGATTACGCGGTGGGCACCTCTCTCGAGAGGGTTCCCCGACTCGAGCGAACCTCTCCTCGTCGCGTGTATAACCCGCTCCGACAGATGGATGCGCCGTCGCTGCGTCTATTCGCATGCCCTTGATCTTAACAAAATTGATGCGTGCTGGCACGAAGACGACGACATGGTCGCAAAATATAGGCCACTGCAACCTTATGGATATCGTATGAAGCGCGGTAGATTGAAGTTTCTATGTCACGTACGTCAGCCAAGTTTCATACCAGAGGCTTCACGTTAAGTTATTTTTAAGCATAGCCTCCTGATGAAAGATAAATTTCTACGCTTATCCTGCTTAATGAAAAGTAATAAATTTTTTATTAGGAATAATTAATAAGCTCGTATGTGGGATTACATGTATAACACGATATAAATGTATGATGTTTTTTCATAATGATAATTTATCATTTATGTCGACTATGTTTTCCAAGGAAATCGTTTGAGAATTTCACGAGTATTCGTTTTCTAACCATTCGATCGTGACAAAAATTACGATTAGATGATAAATAGTCTTTGCGTCTCATCGCTCACTTTCTAACACCCTCCGCTATGATCGAATAGATTATCTTCTTTCACTTCCCAAGAGATATCGGAGATTGACGGCAACAGGAAACTTCGCAAACGCGATTGCACAATTTTTATACTTACGTTAATACGATCAGATTGAACCTCTTTTGAATGAAGCTTCAAAAGAGGCCGCAGTCAAGTTGTCAAAACAGAGTACGTGTCAGACTCTCTGTCGGTGAGACAATTCGAGTGGAATTCGCATTGTCATAAATTTTCCCGTCGTACCTTCCTCGGTATATGCGCAGTAACGATCCAATGACATAAATGTATACGTGACATTTGGCTACATTTTCAAATTCGGTCTCATTGTAGCGAAAGACGCATCTCCATTGGTAATTCTCGCCCACACACCGTGTATTTTTACACCTCGCCTTAAAGCGCGATGCACGCTAGTATAGCGCGTGTGGACGTCGCCGAGAAGGTGTGGGCCTCATCCTGTGACATACGCGATATGCCCCCTGCTGTCTGCTTTTTCATGCCTAATCGCGAACGCTGTTCGCCTCATGGGAACCAACGCGTGCCTGATGCCACGCAATCGCGTCATTATGGAATTCCTACGCAGATGGGGGGAGGATCGCAATATTGCGGCGTCCTGTCGTCCGGACCATTGCTTCTCAAAATTCACACTCGTAAACATTAAAAAAAAATATACAACTCGAGACTCAAAGTAAAAAAATAAAAACGATAAAGAAACACATTTGCTATTGAAATGTAAATCTTGCAATCTGACAGTTTCAATTTGAAGATCAATTTTGGGGTACGATTGATGTACCTATTAATGTATATACATTTTAAATAATATATATATTATGTAAATAATTCTATAATAATAATATATTATATTTTCTGTATTAATTTTCAATAATGTAATAAATTATATATATATATATATACACACACACATATGTATATATATATATATGTGTGTGTGTGTGTGTGTGTGTGTGTGTGTGTGTGTGTATGTATATGTAGAGCAAATATTAACAATCTAGTTTTTAATTTTTTTGATATTCTTTATAAACAACCCGTACATCATAATATGACTTAAATGAAAGTGATATTGAAGAATTACGAACGTAAGTTTATGAACGTTACAGAGCGGTAGTTTATTAGACGTGGTAATGAGTCATTTTGTCGCAAAATTGATCAATAATGCATGGGATAGCGTGATATAGGATCCGGGTACATTGTTAACACGTCAAGAATTTCTTCATAATAAAAATATAATAGTAAATTTGCATGTTTTTTTTTTTAGAAAATAATGCTGAACAATGGAATACTTCTAGGATTAAGTGTACTTGAATGAGGACCGGCAGGTAACGAACAGAACAAAGAGCAACTGACCGCCTTTGCATTCAGGTAGAAAATAGAAGTCCATGACGAGTTTTATCAATGTCTTGTGTTTTTCTTTCATTATGTTGAACGCTTGTGAATTCGTATAGTTCCGAATATTCAAAAATATGCTTGTTCATATCCAAATAAGTACGAATATGTATTGTCGAGTAAGAAAGAAAATCGAGGTATCAATTTTTAAATAATAATTTTTATAAAAAAAAAATGAATGTAAAAATGAATGTTTTTTAACTACATTATAATACATTTATCCCTTAGTGAAGTACTGAATGCTTTCATCATACTTATTTGTCAATTTTTAATAAATTATAGCATCTCGTATTTCCCGCGCTTTCTACATTTTGAGGATTTGCCTTGTTGTTGTTCATCCATTATCTACGTTATGCCAATTTGACCTGTTTGACATTTTAACTCATTTTACACTCATTTTACCGTTGAACGTCGGTTATGATCGAACGGATAATGTTTAAGTAAAATATTTATATAATTCACCGAAATGCAATATGTTGTTTTGCAATATTTACAGCGAATTATTCTTAAAAATCGTAATACACGATGTTTTTGGCGCAAAAACTACAATTACATTGTTTTTACACCACAATTTAATATTATATTAGCAATCTGTAAAAAGAAGAGAATGCCGTACTGATTGCGTTATTAGCTTTTTGACAATTAACCCCCTTACATAACAATCGGTCACGATTTTCCCTATTGAGGGATGCTAATTGTAAGAAACGTAAACGCATTACTCATTAACCTAGCAAAACAGTTAATTGAAATTATTTTACATGCATGCGGCATTTATGCAACACTTGTGGCGATTTTGACACTGTGATAAATGACCACCGAAAAATATTCGAAGTTCTTTCCGAGCGCAAGAATATTTTTTTCTCGACACTTCGCTCCCCCCCCCCCCCCCTCCCCCCCAGAGCTCTACCTCTCCTCTTCCACCCCTCGTTTTAATCGTTTTCTTGATCACGAACGTCTCTAATGAAACTAACATTCCGAAACAAGAACCCCCTGAAGGCCCGGGACGTGAAATAGGATTTCGTCTTCGGGGTCGGATTAATGCATGCAGCCGTTTAATCCGACAATATTAATGACCGCCGATTCTGCGTCTCGCGTTCGCTTACGATTCAAGGATTCTACGGTCTTTAGAAACGTACGAACGGCAAAGGAAAGGAGAGAAGAGCAGTGAAGAAGGGGAGATGCCAAGGAATATACATCCAGGCGCTGCGTAAGCCTATTCAGAGCTTGGCTTACGCGGCCGGACGACTACCGGAGTTCCACTGCTTGAAATTAATCGAGGTCTTATCATAATAATTTTATTCAGCTGTTTTGAAAGAGCCTCCGTCTAGTCCGAGAGAGATCGAAAAGAGGTAAAAAGGAGAGACACATTCGCTTCACGAAGACCTTCTTACCGTCTTTCTTTCGCGACCAAAGCGTCTCCCTCGATTTCATCCGCGTGATTTGTAAGAATTATTGGAATACCACGACGTATTTGCTTCTTGACATCTTTTGATTAGTCGCAGGATATGTCAAGGCGAAATATAAGGATTCTTCGTGTTGTTCGTGCAACAGAAGTATAGTTGCAGTTCGTTTTCTAACGTCGTTTGACAGCTTCTCTTATTGATACGTATTTTCATATTTCTGCATTTTTACTATCAATATTTTTCATGCCTTTACATATCTACATGTGTTTTCGAATATTTTTGCGACGACAGATGTCCGAGTCGATTATCAAAACCCGATATAAACTTTTAATGATTTTTATTTGTACTATAAAAATTTATATAATATTTTATGAGTGTCCAGGGAAAAGTGTCCAACGAAAAAAATAACGACTTGTTATTTAGACGGTAACGAGTTACTTTTAAATAAGTAACGAGTATAACAGTAACGAGTTATACTTTTCAGTTTTATTTTTTAAAAAAAGAGAATGAAATAGGTAATGAATTACTTTTATAAAGTAACGTTGCCAACCTTGGTTATATATCATTCGAAACGTCTACCTTTAAATGTTAAGGCTCAAGAGTTCCCGAACACGCGTCATATCCTAAGTTGTAACATTTCCCCTTCGACCCTTTGAGATGGTGTCCGATGTCTTTCGCTGTCGTTTCTCTTTCTCTCTCTCTCTCTTCACTGTCGACAGTTAGCATAATCGATCAATTCCCATTCGATGCCTCGATGCCGACTACAGAGTCAGGCACACCTGTAACAGATGGAAAGCATGGCTGTAACTCTTGCACCCGTAGTCGGCTCGCTTCCATCGTGAAATAAATTCCATTCGTGTTCCGGCATACCGCGAGGTCGGCGCAATAAAATTTACATAACACTTCGTCGATTAGATACAAGTGTTCTACCTCGCGCAGAACCCGCTGATTTCTTCCGTGAAGGGCATTAAGAGGCCGCACGGTGTTTTCTGAGAATGACGACGAACCCGCATTTGGAAGCACTGGCAAGAAGCAACGATACAGGCGAGAGAGAGGAGAGAGAGAGAGAGATAAAATATTTTCGCGGCAAACTATACGTACCTAATATAAAAAACGAACGGAGATATTGGATGCGACTTGCTGATCATCGGCGAATAAATATGAATATCTATGCTTGTATTGAAAAAAAAAAATGTTTCGTATGATATGTAACAAAAATTTCCTTTCTTTTTAATCAAAAAATTTTGATAGAACAATAACATTTTTTTTTAATTAAAAAGTAAGAAAGTTTTTTTTAAGTCACGTGTATCATACAAAATAGATTTCTTATAGCGTTTGTCATTAGAACTAGCGCGTACTTAGTGCATTTTAAAACTGCTGTATACAAATCAATGTAAAGATGTATGTTTAATAAAAATATAGAAACGAGTTAAACCGCGAAATACTCAATACACTTTATTGTGCTGTTTAATAAAAACTATACGAGCATTTTATCAATTGAGATATCAATTTTGCATTCAGATTAAAGTATAACGACTTTAATATGCACAGAGTGCGCATCAGTTCTGTCAATGAAAAACGCTATTAGTGTAGCGATACACAGATGCTATGTGCTCGAATTGATTTACTATCTAAAACGATATAACTATGTAGCGTATTTTTATATTATATATTGTTACAGAATTTTTATTAAAAAATAGATTGAATTTTTTTGAAAATTCTACGTTGTCCATTAAAACTATAATCAATGATGGTCGAAAATTAATGCTTATTACATGGTTCAACTATGTTGTATGTACTCTGTTTCGGACATGTAACACCGAGCGACACGGCAACGGTTGGTGCACCGGCATTGCAGAAAAAAAGCTTCTCAAGTCGTGAATTCAATTACGTCGGCGGTCTAAGGGTTCTTTTCGCGATCGTCAATTACATCCGTCACGTGACGACAACGCGTCCTTTTTTTCGAATGCCTTACCCGCTCGTCCTTTCTTACGAGAGCCTTTTTCACATAATTCCAATTATCCACGCCGTCCCGCTCGCGCTCGTTCGCGCTCGTCTTCTCGACAGCGCGGCGCGCATTAATTAGCGGAAGCCTCGTCGGCTACTCGCAAAAAACTTTTCGTAAGAAGTTCCCCCGGTTCATTTTGTCGAGCCCCCGGGACAACGCACGAGGATACTTTCCATTTTTTTCTTCGTTTACCCTCTCTCTCTCTCTCTCTCTCTCTCTTTCGTTCTCACCCCGTTGTCGCGGCGAACAGGTTTCCTTCGTTAGAGGTGGGAAGAGGGATTAAAGAAAGGACGGTATTGTGTCGCGACGACTCGTTCCTACCCCTCGTGGTCTTGGTTCGTTAATTTCTTGATACGTCCGCGTTAATTGTGGGTAGCGAGCTGTCTAATAGAAATAATATGATAATTCAGTGGTAAGGGTTGCCCAAGCGTTCTCACAGAGGTTTACGGAGAAAAAAAAGGATCGATACATGGAAAAGTTCCTGCGGAAGGGGTTGTTTGCTCCGGAGAGTAAATATTGGTACAAAGGGTGGCTCTTGGGGATGCTAAGATGAGGGTCGTTACGTGTCTTTGTAGTCCGATTCATCTTCGTATCTTGAATCTAAAAAAAGTATTCGATCGTAAGAAAATGTAAAAATGACGGTTAAATTGATTACCATATTAATGAATGTAGTTTTGAATTGGAGAGTGGTTACAGCGTGGAATACGAATTATACGTTCGGATTGATAGATTGTGCAGCTGCACGTATGTCGAAATAACTCTGCTACCGTCTGCGGATGTGCGCGAGATGGAATCGATAGTGATTTCTCGTCGGCGTCGAAATTGTACGTCGATTAATGTCCAGTTTTGAACACGCTTGCGCGGTGATCAGCGAATAGGCACTGATATAAAATAATCAGCTACCGTATATCTGTCTGCGTGTCTGTCCATATGAGACTGGGGAATTTCTTTATTGGCGGCTCAAAGATTGCGCATCGGGGCCTCAATCAGTCCAAATTAGAATCTATTCGATTTAATTGGATATTATGCCCAGTGAATTGTGTATTGAATTATATAGATAATTCCACATCCCTCTTCACTGCTGATTTTCATTCACGTCGTTTGAAAAGATCACGTTGCAAATAGTCGATATTATTCTTTCCGGTCCAAAACTGTACGACATAAAAATTACAGAAAAACTTTATTTTATTTAACTACATACAATCCTGCGATTGATAATGATTTGAGAACGAGAGTGGTCTAATAAAGAAACGTAAAGATATTATTTTATTAAAGAAGTTTTTGAGATCACTGAATTTTTTTGATTTTGGCTTTAAAATTTTAAAATTCAAATTGCAAAAATGAAGATTATTGTGAAACTCGATTTTAGAAAGTTTTATCGCCAAGTTTGACTGCAACCTGAAAATGTCGAAAGAGTAATAATCTCTAATGAAGAAAGCTCTAGTGTCACAGCTCATAATTAAAGTTTGAAAATTAGTTTGAAAATCAATATTGTTTGTATAACACTGAAGAGCTTCAAATACGACGAAACTTTTGAACTTTAATGTTATTTCGCGATAAAAAAAAATATCCTAAAATCAATTTTTATATATGTATGACAATCAGATTATTTTTTATTCGCCATATTGAGTCCACTTTTGATCTCAGATTCGCGAATAAAACATAAATTATCCAATAGGCCAAGTTTTATGAAAATTTAGCGAGCAATTTACATAAAATGAAAGGGAGTGTACCCAATGGACATACTGTCAACAACTCTTACTGAGAAATTTACTGGCTAATTTATTATTGAAAAAAAGTAATTACTTATTTGGAGTACTTAAAAGTACTGTACAACATTGCTTTTAATATTTAAAATCAGTAATTAATTACTATCTTTCAGTATTAATTGTCAGTTATTATAGATTTTTATAAGAGAAGTGATTGATAAAATTATGTAAACAAGATAATACGTGCTATTGGATAAATATCTTAATTAATGTATATCAACGTTGTAAAAGTTAAAATATTGTTTTTTATATTACTTTTGGTCCATGTTATGTATAATATTCTCATGCGCATCTGTTGATAATTAATGCATCGCTTCAGGGTATCTATGTAACCATTACAAGCGCATCGGGTACGATGAAGAATTTCCCCACGTTACTTGCTTTAATGAACGCTGGCACACAGGAGCTGCGAAAAGTTGATATCTCCGGCACCTGTTCCCTTCGGCACATATTTCTGCTGTGCGACTATAAGTCTGTGCGCACTCATGCGACACGGATTATCCGACGATCTTTATGAATTACAACAGAGAATTTTCTCTTTATTCTTATGCTTGAACTTCAGGCTATTTTATTTTAACGTATTTATTGTTAAAAAAAGTGAAAATTATTCGATCCATAATAAGTGAAAAATGGATTGATAAGTGAAATAAACAAATAAAAGAAAGAGTCCTATATTTCGGTCGAAACGGTCTTGATGCAATATTTATAATAAATTTGCAAGTATATTTTTTAGTTTTGCCACCTGATTCGGTTTTGTCGAACTTAAAACGTGATTACAAAAGAAGAACTGAAGCTGAAAACAATATGTTACAAATTAGATTAATCTTCAATTTTAATAATAATACTAACAATTATCTTAAAACACTGCAAATAATTTATTTCGAAAAATTTCATCTCAGACAGGGTATATTTTTCATCAAAGTATTTGTCGCAATAAATTCTTTGAAATGTTATTAAAATTGACAGTCAATGTAATTGATGATGTTACTTCTAATTTCTTTTATGATTATGTTTCAAGTTCAAATCGGCGCGCAGTTTATAGAATTAAAAAATGTATCTATTTGAAAATTTACAGATGAATATTATTAAGCACCAAAATCCGCTTTAAATATAGAATTCATTTTTATTAATTCATATTTTCTATGGTATCTATACCAACGTACTGCTATTTGTATTTACAATTCTATAATTTGTGTTATTTTTTAAATGAAACGTTTCTTCAGATCCAATTTTCCTATTTAAAAAGTCTATTGCGTACATTGTCCGAATTCTCGTGCTTTTTTTTATCTTAATAATGCCCATCGCCGATAACTACGAAGAAATTGATCTTTCAGCCACCTGTTCTCTTCAGTGCAGCTCCCATACCTATAACAATCAGCGGCGGCTCAGTCTAACGAAACGATTATGCAGATTGCGGGAGGGTCCACTGACGGGTCATACGTCGCGTGTATATGTGGTGACACCGTAATTTGCATCCTTAAATCGTGTAATCTTCCAGTTTAAACGTTTTTAACGATCGCCGCCCCGCTCGGTCTCGAAACGCTCCGCTTTTCGTCGAACGGTGCGCGAGATGCGACCACGGTGCGTTTTAAGGGCGCTACTGGGTGGTCGACGGGCAAATCGGTCTCTTGGGCCCGCGAATTATGCTAATGTGGGGAATTACGAAGTGTATAATTGATATTTATAAGCGATGATGCCCGTCCGCTCGCGCCTTCGAGGAATAGCGATATTTTGCGATCGGTAGGGGAGGAGACCATCAAATGGAAAGTTGAAACTTATAAAAGATCTTCATCTTCATTTTCTACAAGTTCCTTGTCTTAAATAATACCGTTCGGTATTATTTAAAAGCGCAATAAATCTGCCAACCAACGTAAAAGTTGACTTTGCTAAAACACAATGAGCGTATTTAGTTTGGTGTCGATGTCGTTGCTTATTCTCTCGCGATCCTTTGACACACATTCGTCAGTGGGCGAGAAGAGAAGACGGCTGTGTATTTTTATCTCACGATGTCACGATGTCGAGGAGATGCCCACACGAGATACGGGCACACGCGCGTGCACGCTCCGGCGTCCCCCTCCCCCCCTCTCCTCCCCTTCGGTCACGACGGCGAAGTGCCGGAGTCATCCACGCGGGCCGCGTAGGGCACAAGCATTCGACGAGGGGGGAGGGAGGGGGGGTTAGTAAGGTCATCGAGTGTGGGAACCAAACGGCGGCGATGACGAGGATGACGCCACCACGTGACGTCAGCCGGAGCCGCGAGAAAGAGGCTGGGCTCGGGAAGCTCGCTCGTAGATTGGAGACGTTGGCACATGAGTCACTGTGTTCCGGTACACGGCAAGTCGGCAACGAGCCGTTCCGTTCACTCGCGAGTAGCGGGCGCCCCTCTAATTAGAACAGGCTGAAAATAAACTCGGGTCGTTTGCTTTTAATTGCCCTGCTAGACGATTCTCGTCGGACGAACGCCCCTTATGAGTCTCTTCTTTGTACGTTCGCGCGCTTGATAAAAGTCGGACTCCTCCGAAATTACGTTTTTCGAGTTCCGCCGTAACTGCTTAATTAGCCAGGGCGGCATAAATCTTCCGCGATACCCACATTTTTTTAACTCTAGATTATTACAACCCGGAGCACATTCACATATACATTGTATAAAACGAAGAGTTTCCGCGGTGAGTAATGGTGCGGCTATATGGGATGGCACCGCTCCAACATCTCGTCGTGGCTTCGGATTGCTTCGATACGAAGCGCACGTAGGTCTGTCGGTCGAATCTGGGTGGTTAAGAAAAATGCATGTAATATGCGATTGACGCGCGTAGCATCGCGTTGCGCGCGCGAGCATCGTGAATGCAGCCGGTACTAATTTAATATTCTCCTTGCCGGGACAAGACAGCCGTGACAACGAGGCTTACGTCGAGTCACGACGCAGAAACAATTCGCCTCGTGGTGCGGGATAATCTGGCACGCGGCACCATGCGATTGTCACGAAGATATCTGACACTCTTGCACCGCGCCGTCTCGCCGCGTCATCTTCCTTTCCTTTGTAAGATACGAGATTGCGACTAAGGATAGATGCTAGCGAGCATGAAAGACTGAGAAAATATGCGAGCAATGAACGAAAGGAGAAATTGAAAGAGAATAAAGATATTAGTGTATAAATATGTAAGTCTGTTTAGGTAGAAAGACACGTCATTTTATTTTATTTAACCCCGAAATTATCATCTGCGACATTTTTATATTCCAGCAGCGAAAAACTGTTGTAAAATATTGTTTTATATAGATATTACTTAACTCATTTCCTTTTTTTTAAATAACTATTCTTTACGAACTCTTAAATATGCAGTTCTAAACCTGCGACGAAAAAGATTTTAATATATTAATCAAAATTTGTATTTTTAAAAATTATACATATAATAAGTTATTTAACGTGTTTATTTCACTTAATGTTTGGTTTCTACTTACTTTTTTCGAAAAAAAATTGTAATTAAATCCATAATATTTTCAGTAAATTGTAAAATAATCGATGATATACAATATGATGATAATAATTTTCATTGGAATAAAAATATCCAGGTGATTGTTTACGTAAAAGGAATTAGACGGTTACTCTCGGGTTAATTTTAACCGAACGTAAACCCTATATTTAAAGCATAATTAAAAGTAATAATCAGTGAATCATAAAAATAACGTGGAAAAAGTTGAACATGATGATAGAACTTTCTACAGAGAAGCGTGAAAGGGGGCGAGACGTACGTGTGGCGACCGTACATTGTCGCGAGCCCGTATTAACTTTAACGAGTGACGGCCCACGCGACGATTCGACGGGTCGAAGGTCAAGCAGACGTGAGAATCTTCGTGGATTCTTCATTTCTCTGACCTTCGGGATGAAAGCGGAGGTTTTGCTCGACAGGTTGACTAACATCGACGTCGTCTTCTTCGTTGTATATGCTGCCTTGCGTTAACTCGCAAATATTCTTTAATAAATTAGTTATGAGGATACTTACGGCGTATATGTGTGTGTGTACGCCTGTTTTATGTGAAAGAAAATCTATGGAAATTTTTAATAAGAATGATGACAGCACACAAATTATTTTCTCTTTGGGACTGAAAAGAGACTGAATTTTCTATGTATCTTCAAGGACATATTAAAAAAGGAAAAGAAATAAATCAAAATCAACAAAACAACTCTTAGCTCTTTTTTGAAACTAATATCGAATAATATAACCTTTATGTATTTACTATTTTTCCATTTGAGTGCATATCTTGTGTATTTATACTACTTGAAAAGTCATACTAATATAGCTTTTCAAATAGTAAATAGGTTCAAATGGTACAAGGTTACGAAACTGCCTTTGTTTGCGCGAAAACCTTCAAAAATACATTTTGTGGTACTTTTTGCTTCTTAAGAGACAATTGCGAAGGGATTCAAGCGACAAATTCCACCCGGTCAAACGACTTGTTGCCTGCGCTAACGAGCGCTTATGCGTACGCCGGTTTTGTTCGTAATCGTAAAAAACCGGAATCAGGCGGAGTGGCCAATAGCACGTCTGCATTTAGTAACGAACAGAAGCCAATCCTCAACGTTGTCGTTTTTCTCTCCCTTTACCTTCTCTCTCTCTCTCTCTCTCTCTCTTATCCTGCTCGCGGTCTGGGTAGTCCACTCTGGCGATGATTACGCATATAAAAATGTAATTTCTCACCGCGAGCCGACCATACGCGACGCGTGTGGTCTAGGCTGACGCGCGTGTGGCCAGACCGAAATTTACGATTAAAAATCGACAACGCGATACGTGAGGTCGTAAACCTCGATGGAGTCCACGGATTCTACAAAGCGATCGATTTGTCATTACGAAACGTTTTGATAAAGATCTACTTGGGAGATACCGCGGGGTTACTCCTTTTGTCTTAGTTGCGCGCCTGATTTATAGCGGTTATCGCGAAATATTCGAAAAGTGACCAAAAGTGATTGATTAAACTTCCTTCTTTGAAAATTTGGTTTCAACTGATTCAGAAAACTGTTTTATATTAATGCCCCATAAAGATGAAATGAAAGAAAATGAAATTTGTATAGTAAAAATAAGTTTAAGGTGGTTCTTTAGTAAATCGAGTTATCATAGAACGTCTAATTTTTTTATATAATGAAGTTGAAGCATCGAAATTGACGTGCAAAATTCTACGGTAGGTTAACGATGAAATAAGAAAGAAAAAAATGTTGAAAATTACGTATAGTGACAGATGCTCGCAAATACTTCTTTGACTAACTATACAGTATACACAAATCTTACCATAGACTTTTCTCAAAAATGAGATTATGATAGTTGAAAAAAATTATGATTTTAATGATCATAAAAAAGTAATAGGTCAATGGCATTCTGAAAACATATTTAAGTGCATAAACTTGCATATTTAACCTCGAAAAGTAAACATAATCTCATCTAATTTTCGTTCGATCAAGATGCAGCTCTTGATTATTGTATGTTCCATATTGATTCATTGAGATATACACGTAGTTTTAATATTTTCAAATTATGCAGGTATTTGTAATTTTGAGGGGGCTCTGGTAAAACACTCCAAATTTTTGGAACTTTACTAAAGAACCATCTTAAACCAATTTCGCTGCTTGTTTTTTTTTTTAAGTAGATATGTGCATACACATACGATACATCCAGGTATCTAATACATAGAAAGAACGATGTTGCTGAAATTCAAGTACCATAATTTAAAAAATTTAGGTAACTACAGATTTGAAAATAGTTTTGCTGGATCATAAAGTAATTATGTAGGAAACTCACTCATATAGAGAGTAATTCTGAAAAAAATGTTGACATTCTATAACATCTTATATGTGTAATTATTTTAATAATTCAATAAAATTATTTTCAAATCTGTATCTAGTTAATTTTTTAGACATTTCAGCAAAGTTGTTCCTTTCATTTAGAGTTTTGTTAAAATATATATATTAATATATGCATAAAAGAATATTTTTAAAAAACAAATTTATTATAAAAATAATCGAAATCGTATATTCTAGAGCAGCACGCTTAGTTATGTCTAAAACGTATGTCTCGCATTGACATAGTCAAATTTTTACAAATATATGATAGTTCTAAATCAACATAATGAAAGTAATAGCACAGGTAATATAATTTATATTGATCTATTAATCATTTACGCTTTCTCCTATTTTACACCAGGTAACGAATATGAAATGATTTCATCGCGCGATAGAATTTGTCAATGGATGTAAATCATTCATGGAAACTTAGACTTGTAGGTAAGACTTGTAGGTAGCTATTTTTTGTCGCCTAGCTTCTGTTAGTCTCATCGCATATCTCCGCCGGGAAATACAGATTTATATGTTTGCCGGCTGCGGACAGTCGTTTCCTTAGAGTCGCAATACGGTATTTTCGTCTCCCATGCCTATTTCCCGTCGTGCATTTGCCCATGAAGGGTGAGGTAAAAATATAAAGCTAGTCAGTTTTATGATACCAAGAGGAGTTTTTTTACCCTTATGAAATTCCTTTTAGAAGGAAGGGTTGTATCGCACAAGTCAAAATATTGCTTTATTGAGATGTCTAATTTTGTTGCCTTTCCGGAAAGAGATTTTTTTTTTTCTGGAAGGATCGAGTTTCTAAAGGAAACAAAAAGGAATTATTAGTTAAAGGAACGCTTAGTTTTACTTTTTGGGCTCTTGTGCGTTAACTCTATTTTTACGCTCTGTCATATATTCATATTTATATTCATATTTAATATATATCTTTTTGAAATTAGAATATACCTATCGCTACATCTTGCGGCTAGCTAATGAAAAAAAAAGAATTCGACAAAAGGAATGACCTCGTGACCACCACGTCGAATAACGGCTTCCGTATTTTTTTGCACATTTCAAACGGTAGTAAAGATTTTTCTCTAAACCTTCCTTTGTAAAAAAAATCAATTTGACCAACAGACACTGAAATAGTGACCGAACGATTTGCAGATTTCAACTGGCAGTTTCTTTCCAAACGTTTTTCTGTGAAAATAATTTCTACAAATAGAAAACGACAATATTATATATCGCTTAGGAAACTGTTGAATTAGAAAATAGTTTTCTTCTTCCTCTTTTTTCTATAGTGTACTATTTTATAGGCAGCCTAAGCTTAACTCCTATCTTAAATCATTTTAATGGCCGGCACGCTTTGGCCACCGGGATGTGGTGTATAATTTTAATTAATAGAATTTTGAAATGATGATTCCGTGCAAGCTATAATATTTAGATCGAATCTGAACGTAGAGTTTTATAGGTCATAAATCCATTCGAAATATAAAATCATAGATTTAAGTCACATTTAAGTCGTAAACATTCTGTAGAAAAAAAATAAATAAATAAAATTTTCCATATATTCATAAAGGAAGTGTATGATACAGTATAGATGCAGATAGTCGCCAGTATTTTTTGCGACAGTTTTTTTAGCTCTCTGAAACGTCGTATTTGCATTTTGCCAGTGTAGCAGGTACTCTGAATGTTTTATTCTCTCTCCAATATATTTTTATAGACAAACATAGGCATATATGCCAATCATCTCCATGTTATTTATGCGTTTTATATATCAGTTAGCATACAACAAAAACGTCCATCGCATGAATTACGTGCTATCCGCTTTTGAGCACATCGGCAACCGAAAAATGCATCATGAAGAAAAGGAGGAGAGGGTCAACCTTCTGCCGATCAATCGGCAAGGAATTTTATCGCAGAAGAAGGTACGGCATCGCAACCGAAGAAAACGAGAGAGACGATTTGACGGCGCATTAACTTTTAGTTAGCCGCGAAACATAAAAGTATCGTAATTTTAATCGTAAAACCACCGTTTTGTACGACAGACTTCTACCGATCTGCCGCCTCGCGGAGCTCTTCGGGGTCCGCCACCCTTTAACGTGACACGGATAAATTTGTGCCGCGGGACCACCAAGGAGGCGATCACACCTCTGCTCGTGATACACGTGCAATGAGCGTGTATGCGCGCCGCTTAAGAGCGCATTATAACGCGACCCATGTGAGGTCCGTTCATCAACCTGGTGGCAGAATTAACATCGAATTAAGTCCGTTGATCGAGACACGCGTATTTTTAACGCTGTGTTGGTCGGAAATTCGATAGACACAGATTAATTGAATTTAAGTCCGTAAAATACATGAGAAAACAGAATTTTTACTTGATGCGGTTTTAAATTTCATGACAGGTATGTACAGATAAGAATCATTAAGATTTATTTTTCTCATTAGAGATTAATGAAGAAAAATGTGTATATACGGTTCATTATTTTTAGTACTGAAAACATCACGGAGTGAATCTTGAGAGAAAATACATTATGTTTTTGACGAAGGAAGATATTTTTTTAGAAAGACCTTAAAATTGTGAAGAAAGTGATCATTGCCAAATTTCTCGTAAAAATTGCTCTTGTCTTCTTTTTTTAAAAAGAAAAATTTCCAGAATATTTATTGGCAGATAACAGCGTTTGATTTAAATTGTCACATAGTCGTGGTGACACAAGATCTCCTGTTTTTTATTTCTGTGCTAGACTATATTAGAACTTTCTTTCTTGCTTTCGTCAAATATCAAACATGTACCTAATTCACTTTAGGTTTCAAAAGTATACATTAGTTCAGCGATAAAAAACAGATCCATAGTTGCAGTCAATACACGACTTATCCTTGATCTTACAAAAAAAATGGTCATTTAAACTGTAACAATATAAAGAAATAAATTTACGCTTTCGTACGTTTATCATAATAAATTGTTGTTTCGCTCTACATTTTTTTTAATATTTTAAAAAGAAGAGGCGATTTTCAAAAAAAATCGTGTAATTTTAGGACCATCTTTTTAACAATACGAAAACCATGACAAAGCCAATTTTGTTTCGAAACTCAACTACCTAGTGCAATCAATCAAATATATATAGATAATAGAAGACAACACATAGATTTTAGATAAATGTGACAGAAATATGGACATATTTTAAAGAAAAACTTTTTAATAATTTTTTTTAAAGAAAAACAGTTTACAATTTTTTTTAGATAACTATTTTTTCATGGAGAACGTGAATGATCCTAAATTTGATAAAAAGAAAACTTAAAATCTTATAATAAAAGGATAAAATGTTAATCTCTTATTTCCTTATTTTGAAAGTGACATAACATAAAAAATTATTTTTTAACTTGACTGAGAAAATTATTGATTAATCAAATAATATCGCCCAGAAAAATATATTCTTAACATGATCCCATATCATATTTAATCATTTTCGTTTCACAACTTTTAAAAACCATCCTTTTTAAATTTTGATGAATTTGACGATTTTTTAAAAATCACTTTCTTAATACAAATTTGATGATTTTTTTTTTTAATTAAGTTAATTCATTTTTATGTTGATAGGGGAATGTTTATTTAACTTTCTTAGCCTCGTTTTCACAATATATGGTTATCTAAAGATTAAAGATCAGCAAGTAATTCATGAATGAATTTTATTGATGAATTTCTTGGTAACATTTAATCTTTAGATTACACATATTGTTAAAAACAGGCCTTAATTGAAATAATAAAAAAAAATTGTTCCAAATTTATAGTCTGACTTTTTAAAATTTATATCCTGAAAGTGTAGTTAAATTTTCGAAAAAAATACTCTAATACAAATGTATGTGACAAGAGATTAAAGAATTGTCCAAAAATATTAATACAAAAGATATTCAGGTTATTGAGTGCTCAATAGAATGACTAAAAATATCTCTTTCAAATTACAAAATGTCATGGCTTATTTCGAGCTATAATTAAATTAACTTTAAATTAATATAAACAACAAAAAAAATACAATCTTAAATTAACAAACAGAATAAATAACGAATACAATGAAAATTTAAAAAACCATCAGTGGTGAAGTGTCAATGAAGAATTTAAACGTCAAATACAAATATCATTTGATACGACAAACTGGATTCTCGATTTCAACCGAGGAATTTGACAAAATATTTATCGAGTGACATAATTAATCTACTGTTGATTGAAGTATTCAAATATTCTTATCTTATTGTAATCTATCATAATACTTTTTGATATTTGAATTATTTATACATTGATACTTCACCACTGATGGTTTTTTAAATTTTCGTTGGTAATTTCAGATTGTATTTATGCGTTTTAACACTGAAGAAGGCTTTGTAAGTCGAAACGTTTGTTGATTATATTAATTTAAAGTTAATTTAATTATAGCTCGAAATAGCCATGACATTTTGTAATTTTTTAAGAAAATATACGAGCATTTCTACTCTAATATCTCTTTCTATTATAAAAAAATTTTTATTGGTAATAAAAAGATCAAATATATTTAAAGTTACTAAAGGTCATCAAAATATGTCTCCTACTTATCCTCTACAATTTTGATAATAGATTATAATTTTCTCTCTATCCATTTTTGAAAAATTATGAATTTTTTATT
This sequence comes from Acromyrmex echinatior, assembly GCF_000204515.1. The sequence continues at coordinate 1,036,113 of NW_011627191.1, forward strand.
AGATTCTTGTGTGTGTGTATATGTGTGTGTGTGTGTTTTTGCATGACAAGAGATAAAAAATTTATTCCATATTTTAAATAAAACATATTATTTTCTTAATATGGTTTCTTTGTTCTATAATAGTATGTATTTGTGTGTGTGTGCGTGTGCGCGCGCGCGCGCGCGCGTGTGTGTGTGTGTATGACGAAATATAAAAATTAAGATAAGGAAGAAGACAAATGGTTTTTCTATGACTTTAATACCAAAGCGACGGCGACATTTATTTTTCGTTTACTTTCACATTGTGACAAAAGGATGACATTAATCGTTACCGAGGCATTATTAATAGACATTTAACCAATTGGGGCCCTTTGCATGGAAATTTAATTAGTTTTTACTTAGAACTCGACGAATGTCTTTGCTAGCAGGATTTCAAAAAGGATTTTAGTTTTCTCCTTTTTCTGGATTCTTCCTTTTTGCTTTTATTATTATACAACTAGAATATATTTCAGCTTTATGTTTGACAACTCTTGAGCTTTACAATACGTTTTGAAAAATATTGATTCTATGAAATATGAAGATGTCGGGCTTATTATGCATCAAAAGCATACAAGGTTGCGTCTTGGAGTGAGCCAAAATTTCGGCATACTTTGACGCAAAAGGCTTGTGTTCGTCATAAATCACACTTTCGAATAAGCATTTGTTTTTTCGCATTTTCTGTTTAAGAATGGCTTAGAAGAATGGTGACCTAGAATTGCTATTCGGAAAATCTGCAATAATCATAAATTTCGTATTATTTGAATTAACTTTTGTTAAAATCTAATTTTTTCGAAGTTATTTGAAGAGCAGTAGTTGAACAAAATTACATGTATTTGTTTAATATGTATAATATTGAAATAATAAAATAAAATTTCTATTAAATAATATCATATTGTCAAAAAGAACATATTTGACTATATATACAATTTAAACATAATGAAATTTCTCACATTGTAAGAGTACAAAATATCTATATAAAAATTATTTTTCGTTTCTTTATTTCTTTCTTTCCTAACAAAATATTTTTATTAATTTGTTAGAAAAGTTTCTAATTATTATTCTGGAGTTTTTTAAATATATTTGTGGACTGTATAAATTTTATGTCTAGAAAAATCCGCACACGTAAAAATAGATAAGAAATGGCAATTTCTAACTTTCTATTTTTATGCGCGTAGCACAAAGAGTAGGCATTTCAGTCATTAAATCTTCAATATTGATTTAAAACTATCAATAAACCATAATGTCGCAATATAAATATATATAGATTCATATAATTTAACCGAAATTTGACTGGCTAATTAGAAAGTATTGTAGAAATAGTTTGTCTTGACATTTTTGCGGCACACGTTTGTAAGTACTACAAAGAATGCCGCACTTTTCATCATTCTGAATTTTTGTATTCCTTTAAGTCAAGTCTAAAACAGAAGTTCTATTATAATCGAGACTTATTTACGATATTTTTCATGATTACTCTCGCATAAAATATCAACCAAGTTTTTTTTAGATTGAAATTTGTTTGCAATTGTTGCCAATATATTTGCTAGGAAAAATCTCGCCAATTAGTTTTGCACAAAATTTTTCTTTTTCTAACAGTCTTTTTTAGTAGACGTCATGTTGTTTTTAGAAATAAAGTCTCTATACTAAATACATAATGATGTCGGATGCACATTCAAGTTCTTTCAACCTAGTTTTTAATTATTATTAGAACGTTTTCTGTGTGAATAAAGCGTGCTACTCGATGCCGACACGCGCCTCTTGTGCTCCCGTTTCAATTGGTTTGTATCAGAAGATCCTCTTGGCTTTGTTCGAAAGTCGTTAAGACTTATGAGGTGATAGAGTCGTTTCAGAGACAATCTGACAAAAAAATATAATGAAACCTTGTCAGAAACAATTTTTACGTCATGCAGCGACGTAGATTTTTATCGAAATAATAGTAGGTAGACAAACGAGAATGAACAGCACTGACTTGCAGACATATAAGTATTAATAAGAAAAAGGATAATACGAAAGTAAGCGCTGGTGATTGCGAGATAGGAATGATAAACAGAGTGATTGAAAGAAAACCGATGACATGGCAGAAATTGAAGTAAGGAATTAAAGCGTGGAGCGGGCAACAGATCAAATCAGAGAAGAATTAATAAGAACAGTTGTAATATTAAAGAAGTAATGGCCGCGTTCAGCAGACTATTTATTTTGCAATTATTGGAAGTTTTTTTCGCTGAGAGATAAGACTATTCCATCAGATTTAAAAGTATTTTTAACGCGAAGATTTCCAATAGTTGCTAAAAATAAACTGCTAAAAGTGGTCAATTTTTGAATTTTTTTTTACGTAGTTTATGAAATATAAAAATGCTTATTTCACATCAATTTCGGTTAAGAATCGTTAAGGAACGCGGAATGTCGACATTCTTCGGAATGATGTCACCGAAAGAGATATAATGAGACGGCATTGCAAATCCTCCCACTCCGGTCCTTTTCGCTGCGGGATCTTACGTGCATTTCCGTGTGGGAGGAAATGCTCGAAATTGGATACGTGGCAAACTTTCCAAGGGATCATGCCCGCTCGAATACCGTCTAATAAATAGCGCTATCGAATATTGGAACCACTCGGTCGTCCTAAAACGCTATAAATCGCGAAATTTGATATCTTGATTATCAGGCGGATGCATTTCTCTTCTTTCTCACCGTATCGTTCTTTCAAGAGATTCAAACGTGTTTCTATGTGCCGAATCATATCGAATATCGTTTAACTTTAGATTACTCATACTTGATGCTGAATAATTATTGTCACAAAATAATAATGTATGTATAAACATTAATGTATAATAATAATAATAATAATTATAAATATGATAATAAGTATTAAATAATAATATTTAATATATTGTAATTTTTTAAATATTAGCAACAAATTTATTTGACGAAATGTAGAAAATTGAAGTCATTTTTATGTGAATATTTTATAGTAATTTGGTTTTGTATTGTTTGCTTCTTAAATGCTCATACAAACTCTATATAAAATTATTAGGACAACAGAATTAATATTGTATTATCTTCTCTAATTATAACTTAAAGCTCTCGGTGGCTGGGTCCGAACGGAAACCTGGCACCATTTGCCCATGTGCCTAATATATCTCATTAAAATATATCGTGTAATATAGGTAATCTGATCTGATGTTGATCAAAATTGTATCGATCGACCATGGAAAATCGTAAAGTGATCCCTATCCGCGCACAAATTACTCCAGCCCATAATCACCGTCTCGTAATTACGATCGGCTAAAATTTATCATCTTTACCATCGTTACGTTATTTCGAGAGACTTGCATGTAATTAATAATCGACGCGACGACGGAAAATCGTAAAGTGTTCCCTGCGCGTCAAAATTATGCGCGAGAGTGTAATAACGATCGTCGATGAGTTTAGTCATGAATCGCGTCGTTCGCGATAACGCGCAGTGTCTGCGATTAAAAATCAGACGGATTCGCGCGCGAAGTGTTCCATGGAAAATTGTAAAGTGGTTCCTCGCCGGGTCAGTTGAATATCGTCGCAAGTTTCTTATACGATTTCTTCAGTTGCCGGACGTAGTCTCAATTAACGGATCATCGAACGGCTTTCTTTTTATTTTTCACCGGTTAATTTTAATTTCCGCATATCGGCTAACCTACGGAAACCCATCATCATCCATCCCGACGAGCGTTTTGCTATCGAATCATGCGAGGCGGGTTCGAGAAGCACGCACGCATTTTACACCGTTCCTGCACTTTCCTCGACCTCACGTCTACCGATCGATACTCTTACGTGACTCACGCATACTTAAAATTGTAATTTACGGTCACGAAAGACTAGAAAATACATCTGTTCCAGGAGAGAGTTTCTTGTCGGAATAACAGTTGAATTTAACGTTCTCAGGAAAACAAGAAGCGTTAATAGTACATTTACATAGTTACGTCTGCCTCACACTTATTCTGTCGAGAAACATTGAACATTGAGAATATGGAATATACATTTATGTATCATATTCTTCTGTTTAATTTGTTTTCGCAATTAGTGCGATTTCTCGTGCAAAGGATATTTTGATATTTTATTTTTCTCTGTAACCAATCACGAATATACATTTCTCGTGGAAGAAATATATCTTGAAATGTTTTCTTCTTTTCTTCTGCCGGCAGATTTAAGCTGAACTCGAAGTAAAAATGAAAAAATCTTCGATAATTAATGTATCAAAGATAATTGATGTATCATTTACTACTATAGTCCAAGTATTATGTGTAATACTTTTATCGTATGATTTTTAATTAAATTAAATTGTTAAAAATAATTTTGAAAGTTTTACCAATAATGTAATAATACTAAACGTTCTACGAGTTTCTATTAAGTAAAAACGTAGACTAAACAAACGCGATTGCTGGTTCCTATAAGTATCATTAACGCCAGTACCCTTTCGATGATAGAAGTCTTCCTACAGCGATTTTCGGCACGGGTCTTTTTGCTCCTTTTATGCGATCCAGATGTATCCGAAACGGTAAGACGAGTTCTTACGTCGCGCCGCCAGCTTCTGGTACGTGTTAAGGTTAGCAGATGGCTTTTTAAGGTCCAATGATCGTAACTTGGAGTTTTCGTCTCACCCTCTTACGCAGCGCCTAATAGGCGCTCGAACTTATTTATCAGCAGCAGAAAAGCGCCAATTACTCGTTCGCTCCTCGAAACGGGGTGTCAACTTTCTCATTATAATTTTACAATTGTCATTCGCGCCACTTAAAATGTCGTTCACTTCCGTTCATTTACTCGACACTAAAAATTTATATTAAACACGTGTGAGCGAACGCGTCCATATTCAATACACGAATGACGGCAAGAAGGAGAGATTTTCCTTGAAAATATTTGCGTGCGTGTATGAAACTGTTTTAATACCCGAACCACTCCTGCTTTATTCGTTTACGATGGGTATATTATTCAGGTATGTTTACGAAAAGTAAACATCCACTTCACCCGTTTGGATGCAAATTAAGTGAATTTCACGGTAGCAAACATATTGGATTTGACGCATGCACGCCAAAATCAACATCGGAGAAACGGAGCGGTGCCAGTGAGTTTTTTCCTAAAAGCATGATTCGATAGTTTCTCTTTGGAAAATAAATATTTGTTAAAACAATCATGTGCGCGTGGATCGATGCGACTTCAATTTTGGTACAAACAGTGCTGGAGAGTAGCAAAAAGTTACGGGATCGCCGTCTGAGAAACGTGCGTGTCGGTGGAAAGGCAGTTAAAAGCGGTAACTTCAAAAAGGTTTTCCCTCAAAGGAGTGGTCCTGAGCAACTGCAGCTCCTTTTGTGTGTATCGTCGGCGGATCTGAACGTCTGCTGCAGTCCCACAATCGTACCCCCCGCTAATTCTTACCTTTGTGACTGAAAAAGGCGGCCAAATTACAACAGAGGTCTACCATAATTTGCAAAACTATCTGTTTAACAGACAATTTTAACAGCAGATATCCTCTTCTTCTTAAAAGTGTACGTAGAAAATATTTTCGCGAATGATATAAATTTTTGGAAATTACCTTTAATACAAAAATTGATAAAATTAATTCTCTTAGAAATTAGGATAATATATATCAAGAGCTCTCAGAAGATAGATTTCTAAAAGTTCCTTTAACATTTCCACGGTACTTTCACACCCACAGCTTGAAAGACGTTTCAGCAATAATTCCGATGGTTTCGATGGGCGGAGCGGTCGGAGCGGTTTCGGATCCGCGCGTTGCAAAGTGCACGAAAAGTTAATTGAAGCCGCTGCTTTTCATGGCACGTTGTACAATAGGCGATTGTCCGTACGTCGGTGTGCCCGTACGGGGTGTTTTATTATGGGGGCTTGCTGGCGGAGTCTGGCGATCAGACACTTACCACCGTGACAAAGTTCTCGAGGATCGAGGCGTTGAGGTGCCTCAAGAATTTTCATTCGAACGACGGCATGAAATCGAGGGGCGTGCAACGAGTAATTCACAGCTACAGCAGAAAAGAGGGGGCTCTCGTAAAATCTATTAATTCTCTTCAATACGTGTTTTCGTACGCTCGTTTTTATGCTTATCAGCGGAATTTCACGGATTTATACTTAAAATTAATTATATCATAATTGCATAAACGCCATAAACACAAATGATGTGAATGATATGAATATTTGCGAATTTGTTGTTTGTTCTTTTGTTTAAACTTTCAGTTTTCTTTCTTTTAATTTGAACGTAATGCGTTTTCTGGTTATTATCTCATGTTGAATATTATTTGTACAGGGTTGTCACAAAACTGGAAACCAGGGAAATCAGAAAATTATTAGTGGAATTGAAATTGGTCAGGGAAATCAAAGAAAAATTTGCAACATTTCTTAAAAAATTAAATTTTTTGTTTTATAGAAGTTTAACGTATATCACATGTACTATGCAGTTTTAGAATACTATCAACTTAATAATTAAAAGCAAATGTCAATAACATTAATAATAATTTACGTTACTATGTTAAACTGATTTTTCAACAAATAATGGTTTCCAAATTAGGGCGAAAATAGCAAAAAATTCAAAACTTTATCGAAAGTCAGGGAAAATCATGAAATTTTGTCTGGAAGGAAAAGTTATCGAATTTTAGAATGAAGAATTTGTGATAACTCTATTGTATGTAACAAATCAAAATTTCAAATACAAAATAAAACTTCAAATGCAGAATGTATTCTAAATCCCGGACTTCCCCGAGTAGCCGATTTAAACTGGCGTGTGTTATTTTCTGGAACTAAGGTATCGAGCGTTTGCTCCGATTATCATAAAATTTCACGTATGTGTAACAATCACTAAACAGGAAAGTTCGCTACCGTGCTGCTGAATACTTTGAGAAACAGTTGCAACAAAAGTGCGCTCGGTGCAGGTACAGAGCTGCGGGTCGTGCGAGTCAAATCGCCGACAAGGCGACGGCACAAGTTTTGACCAGCGATCAATACTTTCCATACCACAATCGTGTATATTAGGATATCCATCCAAGGGTCAATACTTGTCGGGCTACTTAAGGTATATCCTTATGTCGGGACAGTCGCACGACCGGAGGACTGCGTAGAGATACGTCGCTGCGACGAATTGAAAATTTCACGGAGACCGATGCGGCTTTTGCGGGCTTCTCCGCCCACGAAGATACGTGCTGTCCTACGTTTTACAATGTTCCTTCGTTAAGAAGGACCAGCTGCGCGATGCATAAAAATAAGCGTCAGTTGAATTTCATTAAAATTTTCAAAGAGAAGTACCGATGCGAATGCGAATGACATTTACTTCGTACGATGTATCGTTCGATAGGTTTAAATGTTTTGGCGTGACTTTATACGTATACTTTTAATTATAATTTTAATTGTAAAATACAGAGACGCATATTGATAATCGCCCATATTATCAAAATTTATGTCGAGTCTTGATAATAATGTTTGTATTTTATAAAAGGAAAAGAATGTAATGTTTAATTATAATTAATGTGACAATTCGCTTTTGCCGCCATTTGTCCCGCCAAACATGTCAAATGTCCCAATTTTAGCAAAAAGTAGCAAAAGATTCTGTTAAATAATATTTTATAAATTTTACCAAATTGTAGAATATGTATTACCGCTTCCAAGAAATAATGCAGCCATTAAATATTTTCTCTGCAACGAATTAAGTGTAAACAGTGATAAAAATAATAATTTGAATTCGCATTTTAAGAGCAATATTAGTAACAAAATTAATTTTGATTTCAATTGCCAAAAATTTTATTATGTAAAACTATTATGTAAAATTTTATTATATAAATTTCTTAAGAATTCACCTTATTAAAGCAGATAATTTCTAATGGCAGATATAAATAATTATAAAAACAAATGACTTATTGTAATTATCTTTATATTTATACATCTCCCTCCTCTTCTGCTTAATATCTCGCTTTAAATCCGAAAATATTTGATTAATTATAATATAAGAAATTTTCTTTCTCTCTCTTCACATATACATATAATATACAATTCATTTATATAACATAAATCATTGTCTATTTTTTCGGCAAAATTACAATTTGGGTTTCACTTTGAAGACTAAACTTTTCGAGCATAGTGCGATAATAGATAATGGGATAATGTACAACATTGCAAATCCCCTTTTTTATTCTCTCAAAGAATTGTAACGAAAATGTAGAAAGTGGCAGATGACGACCAATATGATTATATTCGGTACGGTTTAAAGGGGCGACGAAGATGCCCGGGACCGTCACGGATTTCGAATCGGCATTCAGCCGATTTCCGCGCAGCTTGGAAACGGTGATTTCGCCACGTAAACAGGAGCACGTCAAGATAGAACGCGAAGAGAGTTGGTTTAAATTCTTTTCAAGCGACTTCTCTCGTTGGATTCACTCTGGTCGTTAGCAGATGCGATCCGCTCGTGATTCGGCCGGGTTTCATGATTTTTCACGGTTTCAGCAGGCAAGAGAAATGTCTGGCCATAATATGTCTTTGTACTCTGACTCGCAACGCACATGTGATTTCGTCAAAGCATTGTGTCGGAAGTCCAGTGGTTTAGCGTCGACGAAGGTTTCTTCCTGGATACATAATCTTTTTATATACTTCAACGAGAATTTTGTGTGTTTTCAAGAAACTACACTACAGTAATATATTATATATCTTACAATTCTCTACATTATTTAACTGTTACCATTCATTGTAATATAATGCACACATAAATATATCTATACAAGATTGTATATACAATAAAAGTTCATATAGACGTAATAAATAATAATTTTATATTTATTAAATTACATAAATAATAATTTTATATAATTTTAACACTACATATGTCGCGAAAGAAAAAAATGAAGTTTGTACAGAAGATTATATTTATACATCACCAAATACTACGAAAGGAATAAAGAAAAATATTGAAGATATACTATCTCTTTTTTTTTCTTCCTTTCTCTCTCTTCATTGAATACGTAAAATTATATAATGTAAGATTATAAAATGCATTTTTTAATATTTCTTTGACAATGATTTTTGTTGGCTATAATATTTCTGAAATCGCAATAAGATTTAACAAGTAGTTTTGGAAAATTATAAGTATCTACTTGAGAAAATCATCATGCTATTTCTTACGAATTTCACGATCGAACGACACGCGTATCGATATCGACTTATCGCACGTCTACTAAACAGCGCAGTACGAATTTCTATAATGAAGGGACCAATCACAATCAGGAGTCGAAACTTGACGACAACATTCCTTCGTTGCTAGATTGTTCGATTTGACGCTACTTCCAGAAAACATCTTCTCAGCTTCTTTCGAACAGTCTAGCAACGATACAGTATAAAAAGGAGAAGACAACGTGAGTCCTTCTCGATCCTTTTCAGTTTATTGGTTCGGGATAACAGAAAAAAAAGTGTTAGTAACATAGTTCTGTCCGTGACTCTTTGTACAATTGCAATCTTATCGAACAAGTGTCAAATAAAGACATCCATAGTGATAAAGCATTGAGGTTTTATCAATTTCATCTCCTGATGAGACAAATTCATTTAATTTTTTCCGTCATGTTTCTAGCAATTTTATCGAGATTCTCTTTTCTAATTAGATATAATAAATAAATTTTGTTATATTTGCAGTAGTGTTGATGATATTTGTTTACTTTTGAGAAATAAATTCTAATGTTTCATATTATGAATTAAATGAAAAAACATTAATAACAAATATACATATGTATAATTCAACACTGTATGTACACTCACACGCACGCACGCACGCACGCACGCATATATGCTTGAATTCTACATAATCTAAAATCTTATCTAAAGTCAATAAATTTGTGCTGACTTTTTGATTTTGTACGTGACACTTACATTACGCAAATATTACCTACACAATTTCTCTCAATATGGTTATCTAAAATTTAATATAATAGTCTTCGTGACCTTATTATCGAGAAGAAATAAAACAGATATATGACACTATACTTCGCGAATAATCCACCGACCAGAATGCAATTCCTTCGTGGCGCCTGCATATATTGCCATTGCGTTTTACGTTACGAGCGAGTGTATACACACATGTCTAACGTTAACTATATATACGAGACTATGAGAATAATTTAATGACTGTACGACCCAATGCGAAGTTACTTTCGATCGAAGTACCGAAAGGTATTCAAGCGCGAATAGCGAGATTAAATCGAACGTATATACGAGGTTCGTCCATTGATAAAGAATTTTTAAATTGCTCTACGGGCTCGGCACGCGCATTTTATTGGCGTTAATAAATTTCAGCGAGACAGAGGCGTATGGAAATCGCGCGGACCACTCGTTAGTACGGGAAAATTTAGCGTGGTAATTTGATAGCGGCAGTCGGATGATGACGGCGCGTCGGTGAAAAGCTGACAAATCGCTCGCGCGGATCGTCAATCAAAATCATTCCCATTCAAGCGTTATACGAGCATCTGTGATTTGCATTAATAAATTTCGTGGTGCGCACCGGAAACCGCAGCGTGAAAATTTATGACGGTGATTTTGCGGATCTCGTAGTGGTGCTCGTGAAAAACCGCTGTCGCGGAAGAAATATCGTATTCTTCTCGCCGTCTCGCCTGTAAATATCATTTCGCTCGGTTTCGTATTTGACGCAAAACGGATTTTCGTTATTAAATCGCATCAAGCAAATGGAAAAATTTATCTCGGGATTGGATCGATCGGGATATTTTTACACATTTAGGACCAAGATTGTGAAACGTGAGATTTTTTTCCAAGGAAAAGGTCATAAAGGAGATTTTTTTTCTTTATAGTAAATTCTTGCTAAGGTTTTCCATAACATTCTCGCAAATAAATAAATAAATCGTCATGACTCGCTCGGCAGAAGTGAAATTCCATGTTCGCGTGATTTAGGAAACGACTGAGAGACATTAAAATAATTCAGTGATTCAACGTATCAGAGGGGGAGAGAGAAAGAGAGAGTGAAATAGAGGATCGTGTCGTTTGCAAATCAGCAAAGTGTATAATTAATGGTGACCTTTTATAGAGAGTCTTGATGTCGTATTTTGACTTGACTGTCCATAAGGTTATCGTTGGAAAACGTTATTTATCCTACGAGACCATATTGACTTGCAATACGATCATTATTAATCATGCTTTAAGCACAGATTAAATTGCGATTTATATCTCGGCGTAGAATTGCCTCGTTAATTTAACTCGGGGAGACTTAGCGACATTCGAAAGAAAATTGACATGCCTTGGGTGTTGTTAAAATTAATAAACTCGAGCGTGTTTATTACGACAACTTTACCTTGCATGATTAACTCGAGAAATTGAATAATAGAAAAGCGTGAAAGGAGAGCGATTGATATCTATGCTTAATTTGCAATCGATAGAAGAGAAAGACAAGTCGATGAAAGGACAACTATAAATTCTTCTGCGATTAAATTCCACTGCGTAGATTATCTTTGAACACGTAATTATCTTGTCATTTTAAGAGCGCTTAGAATTCCAAAAGTTAGAGCGTAGAAAGTATATTTACTTTCATTCAAAAGTTAGTGATACACGGAAAGAATGATTTTTCTGAAATATTTAACAATTTAAATAGAACACAAGATCTGAAAATAATTTTGTTGGACCATAATCAAGATAATTATGTACGAAACTCAAGCATAAAGAACCATGTTGTAAAATTTTTTATATTTTAGCAATCAATTTTTTCTTAACATATATATTATCCCATATTACAATACATATTAAAAAAATTCTGAGAATTCAGGAATTATGAATACGGTATGTTTTTTCCATAAAAGTTTACGACGCATATAGTAATAAATTTTAGCCATACGCGTTGTAAATTTATGGGTAAATCAATGTGGTATGGGAAATTTGAACGGATTACCGTGAATATGTCACGGTAATCCTCTAGAATTGTTTTGAAAAATTGTTCCGACAAACCGACCCGAAACCATAAACTACTCGACTCAATTTAACCCTTTTGAGCGTACGACAGCGATCCCCAGGCAATCCGATTGCAGCTATTACATAAAGTAGTTTGACGTTGTGACTGCGTCGTCCGACTTCAACCTTTTCCGTACAGTAAGAGAAAGTTGGACAAGAGATGATTTTTCACACCACGATTTTCAAAATGTTGCCGACATTATTGGAAAACCAGCCCTGAACTTGGAGAAACGTATACACGAAGGAGTTAATTTAACGGGCGGATATTGTAAGAAATATTACAAGAAATATTTCATTATGCTTTAGCTTTTGTGTCTTAGTATGATAATCATGCCACCGGTGTTAACCGATAATTAAATTTTTTACTCTAACTCGCGCTATTACACGAAGTAATTTAAATTGCTGACTCTTGACTTTCTACGATACGCAAGACATAGTTCTTCGGTAAGGAATCTCCGATGAGGAGTGAGTGTTAAAAGCAGTATCAAAGCGTCATGAAAAATTTATAAATTAAATACCCGTTATGCGTGATATAGTGTATAACTAAATGAAAGATCCTTGAAATAAAATTAAGCGCAACACAATTTCGCATTGAACAGAAAGCAAGTACGAGATTAATATACCATGATTTTGCATTTACGTGTAATGCGTGTAATTATACGCTCTGAATAGACTTTTGCATGAAGTGATGAAATAATTACTTTTGTTTTATTGCCTTAACGTCCTGTAATTTATTAATCGTTCGAAAAATATTTTCAAAGCTCGGAAATAGATTTGTAAGAATTTAACGGCGACGCCACATACATGTATGCAATCTGTAATCATGTTAGAATAAAGCACAAGAGTAGAATTATCGTTTCGTGTTTGCACTCTCCTTTTACTGGGAAAGCCAGGTTCACGGAATGGGTGTAGACGCTTTGGAATTGGATAATTTGAAATTGAAATTACGACATGGAATCTCGACGACGATTTGGCTTCCATGAAGAAGAGGGTGAATACCACCACCTGATCGCTCGTTCTTTCGCCACTGCTTTCGTTTTCTCCTCGTTCGCGTAGCTGCGTCCTGATTCCTTTTTTCTTTCCTCACTTCGTGTCGCCTGGTAAAAGCCGAGCATCCATTGTTTCAGCACGACTTTTATTTCGTTGAAAACAAATGACTGGGCGCATAAAGATGGTAACAAAAACCGGTGGTTTCCTTCGTTAAAACTAATATATGTCACCATTATTTTTAATAACGCAAAAAAGGCAAGAACCCCCATCATTGCCGCCGCTTGTAGCGGGCTTTCGATCGCTTTTGCTTCTTTTACATCCGTTTGTTGAGCTTAACGAGGGTTGACAGACTAAAGGCCTCTGTCATTACATTCGGTCCTCGAATCTAGCGATTTCTGGATTTCCTTGTTAGAAGTTATTTCTCATTTAAAAGTTAAGAGATGATTGACAGTTATCACATTGCGTAATTTAATTGGATATTGTTAAACGGAAAGTAGCCGTAATAACAATCATGACTCGTCCCTTATTTTCTTCTTTTTACTTCAAAGTCATTCACGTTGCCATTTGTGGCGAGTGTTTTCGGTCACATAATGCAACGTAAAATTACTTCATCATCCTCGCAAAAATTTGACCGAAAATTCTCTGACGGTCTCCTCGCGCGCTCAAAGCGCGCTCAATAATTACACGCTGAATTACGGTCAATTAATGCGCTAATTACGAATTCACTCGCGACTACCGACGGTGTGCGACGCGCACGCATAAAATTCTCGTGCCACCCAGCGCGCAATCAATTTCCATTCCGGCGGGATTGAGAATGGAGGGTTTTTTTCGCGGTACGCCGCTGTATATGGAGGCGTCTTTTGCGAAGACATACTTTCACGTCTCTATTAAAGCCGCGGCACCGACGTCTCAGTGTCGCGTGTAATCCGGTTGCCGGACTAATCTGTTTAATGGCTTTCGTGCGCAAGAGAATATTGCGTCGGAGTGCCTGGTGTACCAGACACTCACGCAACTATATGGTTGCGAATCTGCACTCGTTGCTCGATCCCGGCGGGCGGCGGGCGCTTGGAAGATTGTTCACAAAGCATAGCGACGCATGGACAAAATGAGAAGCCATTAACTCAGTAACGATCGAACGACTAGTCATCAAAAATAATTGTGGAGATAATATATTTGTTCGCCTCTTGAAAAAATGTATTACGATAAAAAAAGTGAGGATAGTAACGAGGATAGTATGTCTTTATGTATTCTTGTCTTAAGTTGTTGAAATAACCACATATAACATGTATAGAAGTATCACTTACAATTTTTTCACGAAATGGAAATAAAAGATTTTTTGTTTTAACAACATAGAATATTTTAAACAATTTAAAGAATCGATACGAGGAAAGAACCATTTTATTGAAATATTTAAAAAGCTATATATAGCTTTAACTATGTACAGATCTGAAAATAATTTTGTTGAATCATAAAAATAATTATCAAGAAACTCAAGCATAATGCTGCAAAAAAATTTCGATATCCTAGCAACCAGCTTGAGCGTTTCTACACACACAATTATTTTGAATTCAATTCACAATTCAACGAAATTATTTTCAGATTTGTATCTGAAGCTAAATTGTTCTTACTTTAACAAAACCATCCTTCCGTGTGCGATAATAATTATCAATAAAGTTATAAACCTACTAAACATCAAAGAAAATCGACCAAATAATTGAACCGAAAACAAAAATTCGATCGTCAAATTGCGCGTATAAAAATATTCATACCTAATCTGGTTGAATTTTGTGAAACAAGATTTGTTACAAAATAATCTTTAAAATATACGTATTTTACAAAAATTAAATTGATCAATTTTTGTTAAATCTCTATATCGGTTTAATCGAAGAGCAGAATCACGAGCTTCCCGACTCAGTGCACGTGCCAGCCGGTAATTGCGGAGCGATGGAGGAGGTGTGTCCTTTGCATACGTGCAACGGCGTCAGCCTTGATGCAGATGATTAAGTGCATTTGTTAGGAGTTTATCGACATTGTACTGCACGTTCCTTCTTTGCTCAATCGGTTTCATGTGATCTTTCTACCGACAGATTTCATCGGCGTCAAAATGTAGCAGAACTGCCGATTCAGGAACGACGCCGATATAATCGTCGACTACAGACGCGTTCATGAAATTCCTGACGAGAAATACATTTTGCTTTAAATATTTTTCATTAAAGGTATATCTTAATATTTAAATGTTTTTATCACGAAAATATATATGAAACATGGAACGTCGACTAAACCGACGGCATTTAAATACAGTTTTCCAATACAAAAACATCAGCGTGATAAAACTTTATCATGGTCACATTCTGTCTACGTACATTGATGTGATGTTATTGATTTAATTTTTATTGTTGATTCTTACGATACATACACATGTAGAAGTAAGGAACGGAATACCATGTATAATCACTTGCGATCTTTTTGCCTGCGACATCGTCATTGTTCCGATCGTACTTTAACCATTGTGTCGGAATCGAAATATGTTCAATAACCTTGATTGAAGCCACGATGTATCTGCCTCTCATAAATCTTATTTCTTACAATACTTTGGCGCGAGTTAAGGAGCGGCGCCGGAGGCGTCAATGCGCCAGTCCACTTTTTGCTGAATCTTTCCAATCACCACGTATGTGCTACGCGTTCGAGGTCGGAGATACGAAGAGAGCTATTGATGCGCAAAAATCGCACGAACCGGAGGGAAAATTTATTGAGAGTGAGGCAGGGGGTTACATGAGGGTGGAACATCGCTCGCTCTGTGCTCTCATTGATTTTTACGTTTCCATTGATTTTCACTTGAACGCGCGGACAAACTCGATACCATGATACCTCTAGGACACTTTTCGTTAAACAACTCTCAAGAGTAACAAACAAAATTCGCTCCGATACGTATCGATGACACACGCTTCGCTGCGTGGTCATGGGACATTTTTTTTTCCGTCAGAATGGATATCGGCGATTGATATAGGTTGTAACGATCCGACGAGGCAAATTGGGATTAAAAATATGAATATCTAATCGAGTATTTAATTATATTATTTACAATAGAGATTTCGAAATAATTTTAAATGATGCGATGGAGAAGAAAATGTGTATTTTTTTATTAGCCATTTTGGAATTAAGAATTTATCGCTTTATTTAATCTGGATTTACAAAAAAAACGCACTTTTATATGTGTGAAATAAGCGTATAAATACGTACAATTATACAGTAACTAAATATTTCGTATTTATATTAAAAACGGTCTATTCAAATCCTTGTTAAAATTTTTTTTGTGTGGAATTTTAACATATTCGAATGTTAATTTAATGTGACTATACTATTTAAATAATTTGTATTAGATTGATATTCAACATTTTATAGTATCAAAATAACATAATTTATAAGTAAATAAAAACAATAATTGTAAAATTATATGTTTTAAAACATAAACTCTTAAGATGAATAAATAAATAATATGTATTAAAATAATATGTTTTAAAACATAAACTCTTAAGATGAATAAATAAATAATATGTATTAAAATAATATGTTTTAAAACATAAACTCTTAAGATGAATAAATAAATATGTGTTAATTTAGCATGTTATAAATGTTAATTTTACTGAAAAAAAAATACTTTCACGGTTTGTTTGCAAACTGTACTAGTATTATCTTCTTTGTGTTTACTTTTTAAAATAATATTTATCACCTTTTTGAACATATTTATTTTGTTAAATTAACACATAAATGTGAGTGGACTGTTTGGGACATGAAGTGTATTACATTTAATACAACGGTGTACATGTATGTATATATAAATACATAATATGTATAAATGTATAAATATGATAATATCGGGTATATCACGAGTGAATTTCGATCTCTGCCAGGTGCGATCTTGGTTGCGTTATGAGGGCGTTGTGTGTTCACATAAGTTTCCATAATAACCTCTCTCATGCGGGTGTATTCGGACGAACCATTCATATTAGTTAAGTGTGATACACGTCCCACCAGCCGGTGGTCGCGTGTGAAAGATTTAGAAATCATCGTCGGCTGAGCTCTTCATTGAGGCAACGTGGTCGTTTACTCAATAATTTTTATATATTGAGTGACTGGAGAAACCCACGAAGAGCCCTTATTTTAACATGAAGTATCGTCCGACAGTTAAAAAAAATCTAATTTGAAATTCGATTTGAAGATAAAAAAATTCGTTATATTTTCGTTATCAGTCTTCTATAGGATCGTGTGAACGCTGCATGTACAATATTTTCCACGGAGGAAGCACTTTCGTCTCGTAGGGTCCGAGGAAGCGTCGAGATGCGGTGATAGTGAGCTTCGCATAGCAGCTGTTGCCGTGATAGCGTTAAGGCAAGGGTTTAATGTACCTCGAAGCCGACGTGAACGCATACTTGCCTATCCGCGTTTTACCCTCCACGCGCGGCATATGGCGCGCAATGATTTTTCCTTGATGATAATTATGCGAAACCATCTATCCGCGCAAAGGACACCGCTTGCGTCTGGTACGTGTCCTTCTTGCCTTCTCTCACGTTACTCCGTTTTACGTATGGGCTCTCGTTATGGGAGAAAATTGCATCACGAGCGATCGACTTGTTGAAGGTGAATATAATGTGCGCGAAGTAGTCTGAAGATTGCCCATCTGCTCTACTACTACTAATGGGTACTGCCAGTGCAGAAATAATGCGTACGAAGTATGATTTCAAGATGGTTTGTTCATTTTCCACGCGAGGGCTTTGAAAAAAAAAAGAAAAGAAAAAAAAAAGAAAAGAAAAGACAGAAATCGAGGACACACATTCATACATACTTTATTTTACGAGGCGTCGATAAGTGACGTGTTAAATTTACTGCGAGAACAAAAATTGACAGAGAATTAAAACAATCTTTTTAAAAACGCACACCTACGAGAGTGTTACTCAATTGTTTCTCGGTGACCTGACACATTCTTTAACGAGGCAATGAAAAAACACGATGAACAATAGCGAGCGATTCTTCCTCTTCCTTCTCGCACTAGTAGTAGATCCGGCAGCCTTGAGTACGAACCAGGCACCTAAATCACACCCAATGTCAACGGGTCAACAATGCCCGTCACGCACATCCATCTTATTAACGAATGTTAATCATGTCTTCAGCAACGCGTCGTCCGCGTATTACCTCCGCGGCCACCATCGGTGGAGCATTGTTCAGTCTTACAAAACCAAGCCAAACGAAACGTAACCCACCCCCTCGGTTCCCTTGTAATAAGATACTCGCCATCTTCGTATGTAAATGTTGGCCATTCATTACGTTCTTGGCTGAATGATTGGGCTTTTTGTGGGGAATCCCTTCACGACAAAGCCGTATCATCGCTTAGAATGCCCGTGGATAAGATTGGGAATTATAATATATTTGCGAAGTTCTAATTGAGAATCGCAAGGAAAAAAGGAAGAATGAATCTGATTATTTGTATAACAAGAAATATTTTATTTAGAATTTTTAATTCACTTTTAATTAATTTGTAATATTAAACAAGTTTTATAATCTTAATGAACTGCGCATCGTCAACTTTGTTGACCTGTTATGAAAATATTTATATGCATGTGAGCTAAATTTGCTAAAGGTTCTAAGTACTTTTTTTATGCTTACAAGTGGCCTTGTGAGGATAAAAATAATTCTTTGAGAACAATGTTGTAAGTAAAACACATGCGCTCTCAAGCGGTTGATCATATGGGCACAATACTGAGATGGTATACACGAGTGAATTTTAAAAAAAGTTGTTAGTTAACCGCGAACTTTGACTTCACAAAGATTTCTCGTACATGTGAGACGCATTTGTATTTGCATGCACGTGTTCACAGTTTATATTTGTGTAAATTGCACGAATAGGTTTAACAGAAAATTTATTAACAATAAGAGATTTCTCGGAATCGATTAAGTACGATGAATGAATGGTTTCACTGATCGATAAATTCAATTTCCGATGAAGTGCTCGATCTTTTTCATCTTTTTCAGCGTTTATACATACATCATAAGATGGCTTTTCTTTTAAGATGAACTAAAAAGTTATAACTGTGCGTAAAGCACAGTTGTTAAAAAATTGTCATTATTTGTATAATTTATATAATTTGTATAACATTGTATACGCTTTGAAATAACAGAAAATGTTTTTAAAATTCTTTCATTGATATTATATAAACTCGTGTGATATATCAATTAGCAAAGAGCAAACGAGTTCGAGTCCGAGAAAATTTGCTTGGGACACGCGAGCGTTTTGTCTTTGGGACATCGTTCGCAGGAGATCTTTCGGTTCTCAAGGGAGTAGGTATTTGACTTGGCTTAAGCGCACCCACGTTCCTTCGTCTGGAGGAGCGAATGGATCTAGAGACGTTTTATGTTTTATGCGAGTTGTGCAGCTGCCCGTTACCGACACCCCCGCAACTCAATATTCAAATTAGCGGACGGGACTCTCGTCTCCTCCCTCCCATCCCCTACCTTTTCGTTCGCCCCCTTATGTGCGCTCGCGTAATGAGAAAAAAGATGTGGGCCGCGAAATATTATCATAATGACATTCGACTGTAGGTGTAAAATACCGTAAAAAAAAAATAACGAAATGTCGTGTGTATAGTACATATAATACAACTGAAAATAAGTTATGTCAATTATAGTCTTTTCTGATTACTTGTAGCCAATTAATTCGTTAAATAACTGTTTTAAATTTATATTAATTTACATTTGAAAATTATTGCCTATACTTTGTATTATCTTACAATATATATTTTTATCGCTCCTTTCCTCTCATCTTTAAAACTAAAATATTGTCAAGACCAGAATTAGCCACTCGCAGTTCCTTTTTTTTTTTGCCACTCGTCAAACTTCTTGCGAGGTAAAGTCGAGCGTGCTGCCCGACTTTCATCGCTTTATGGTGCGACATCGTCCCTGAACGATTAAAGTTGATCCAGAATGAAGAAAAGAAGGGGCAGCTGCATCTACTGCGTTTGGTTAAGCTGCAGTGTTAAAGTAGGACGAAACGACGTTTACGACGCGCGACCGGTGTCAGGCAACAGGGCGAGAAAGGGTGTTAGTTTCACTTGGGTGGTCTCGCGACTTCTTCAGGATTAATCGGCGACGTCTCCGAGACGCAATATATAAATTGGGCTGCACGGCCGTCCCTTCCACGACCCCGGCCTCACTCGCAGGATTACAAATGCACGGTCCTTCGGTCCTTAGCATCATTGTAGATGGATATCTCTCGTACGCCGCCGAAGGATTGCTCCCGGTCTTGCTTCGACTTTGATCGAACTACCCGACTCCTCGAGAATCCGAAGGCTTTACGCACATGTGAGTTTTTCAAAGCAGGAATTTCACGTGTTAGCATTCCAAGACAAAACGATCGATTGATCATTCGAATTTTTGAATGTAATCTACCGAATGTATCGACGCGAAATTTTGTCTGGTACGCTGTTCAGCTGACAAGCTGATTCTTTTAGAGATAGCTCAAAATAAATAATTTTTCTCTTAATTCAATTTTATTTAATTTTATTTTCGAATCCAAATTTTTGCGTCGTTTAGAACGAAGTCGATATTAAAATTGCATTCTTACAACGTTTCATGGAGATGCTCATCATCGAGCTATCGAAACTGTCATGGATCATCAATCTAGTGCGGCACACACACACACACACACACACACACACACACACACACACACACACACACACACACATATTAATAGCTCCGAGCTCCGACACGAGCTAATCCAAGATTCCTACCGCGTCACGACGTCCTCTGCGACGTTAATCCTACGGGAACCAAGCGTATGGAATACCGTCACCCTTTTTCGTCCCGTCGAAAATTACCATCTAGTCACCATTCTTGGCGTGCGCTGCTATCAATAATGTATCCCCGAGGTCAAGTCAGTGCCCGACCGTGGGGTTGTTGGTACACATCTATCTCGCATTCTCCTCCGCAACGTCTTCCCTTTCTGTTATCTACATATGTATGCCAGTGCGTATTTCTTTAGAAAATTTATTTCCTCAGGAGAACGAGACGTTAACATTTACCTTTCTTTGCAACAGAGATTACTTTTTCGCACAGAATGTGGTTTCTTTTCTTCCTGTTCTCTGCAAAAATTTGTTATTTTTAGAAAAATTCCAGCTTTATATTTTATATCGAAACTCATAACGCGATGAATATTACCACAAGTTGGAAACCAAGGTCTACATAATCAGAATAATTCACCTTTATTTTATTGATATACCACAATAAAAATTGTATATCTGCAAAATTTCCATCTTCATACGCATTCCTCTCGCGGTTCGGCATATTAACATAATAAATTAAATTATAATCCTCTTATCCGATCGCATTCGTCTCGCGCGCTCAGGTGCCAAAGCTCGTTTCCTTCTTCGCGCCCCATCCCCCTGCCTCCCCCCTTTGCGTCTATTCGAGTCGCACGCAATCGGCTTCGGCCATAAAGTTGCACGGCCCGCTGGCGATACGACACGCCGCGGGACAGCGCCAAGAAGTGTACAATGCTGTGTACTTCGTGTCCGTGGAACACGACATGCCCATGCAGTGTCCAACAAATGACGGGACCGTCGTGTGTGGTCCCACCTGCGTGGGTGTCTCTCTCCCTCCCTCCCTCCCTCCCTCCCTCCCTCCCTTTCTCTTCTACCTCGCGAGGCATCCCTCGACCGGGGATGTATCTCAGACTTGAGACCTATCTGCGTTGATCCACCTTGTTGGGACATGGACATGGATCTCACGAAGATCTCCTCGTCCCCGATCCGATATCCGTCTATGTACAAAGATATAGAGATGGAAGAGAAAATGGTATCAGAGATGTGCATGGATCATTGAATGATTGTCCTGCGCTAGTATTCTGCGAGGAAAATTTCGCGATTTATCACAATTATATTAAACTGTAATAAATTGATAAATTTTGATGTAAGATATAATCGAAGAAGGTATAATAATTGATCAATTAATATCAAAGTTTCAATAAATAGAGCATAGACGCGAATTTTTTATAGATTTGATGCATCCATGGGAACATTAATAATTCATATTTATGACTCTGTCGAACATTTGCTGAGAGAAAGGAGAAAAATACTTTTCTGACAAAATAGAAAATAAGGAAGATATCGCCATTTCCGCGTGGGTGATTGAATAATCGCTGTACTAAGATTCACATTGGCTGAAAAAGATCGTGTGTGGTACTTTCCGCTTCTCTTTCTATTATACCCAAGTCACTGCTGTAATAAAAGAGGTAATTTATATTAGTAAATGGGTTTAAAAAGAATTTTTATCTTTTAAATGGAGATTGATATTATCAGTATAATAAATCATCAATATTATTTATAACAATTTATAGTTTATATCGTCGTATTACAGCGAAAAGTTAATGTTGTTTAATTTTACGCACAAAAATATTTTAAGGAAAAAATTTAATATAAAATGGAAGATGCAGGGACGTTGCTCAACTGAGATCCCATCACTCGCCTGGGATCGAAGAACCGATAACTCCTGGAAGGTGTCCATGATGAAGCGAGCCTTTCCTCGGAAGGAAGGATGTCGTGAGATAAGGCAGGTGAAATTCCTTCATCACGAAACACGCAGATAAAACAGAAGAGTGACATCACTTGAGAACGATCAGGACGATCAGGAAAGCGTGTGTTACGAGTTGAGAGTAGATGCGTAGGGTGAGATAGAGTGTCGCCGAAGGCACCCCTTTTCGTACGTTAGGTGTTAGTTTAGGCAAGGGTTTCGAGAAATAGATAAATATCCGCCACGAAAAACAGGAAGTTCCTTTACGTGGGCGGAATCTCGCCCCTTCTTCAAGATCGATATTCGTGTGTTCTTTTTTTTTTAACTCCGTTATTTAAGTATTCACAACTTTTGAGGGTAAATTCGTATTCCAAATGTGTCGAAGCATGCGTTTCAAGGAGTGCGGAACAATAAAGCACTCGAACAAGACATTTCGCAGATACCATCTGGATCCTCCATCCTTTTTCCGATTTCTTGGAAAGAGGACAGGAAAAAACTCGCGGAATTATTTCAAGTGGAAACTCCTCAAGAATTTTTTTAAGTCCGTTACCGGTGGTACTTGAAAGTTTCCGGGCACTCGAGGGCTGCGAAGCCATTATCGACTTAACGCACTTTACAAGATCATCTGCCATTTGTCACCAACATCGAGGCACGCGATTCTTGTAGAGAACAAATGGAATCTTGGTTCTTTCTGTATATTTAGAAATAAAATAAAGATAATAGGTTTTTTTTTATAAATATACATTATTAATATTTCATCAAGCGCTTTATAATCTTAATTTTATTTGAAAGTTTTGTGAATTGTTTGGTGAAGATTCTGTTTCGTCCAACAGGATGCACATGAGATTTTTCTGGGTGTCAAGTGACTGCACGAAGGAAACTGACCTTTCTTTCTAGAATCATCAGTACCGTTCATTACAACGTTGCCAGCAGGATGTAAATAAAGTAGCAATGAGAAAATAAGTGGACAAAGTGAATACGAATAGCTTGATTGATGAAAAGCAGTTCGATCGCTCTGTGCATTTAGTAGAAAGAATTGTTAAGAGAGATTAAATTGCATTTCTGCGAGAATTGTCATGAAAGTCGCCAATCTATCTGTCGCGAAATGAATAACGAAGCTAGCTTATGACGGAGAACATGAAATATGCAAAATATTTGTAGACACTCCAACATCCAATGATTTATTCTACCTTATTTGTTATATAATTTATATAAGGTATCTTATTTTAATCAATCCACTTAATTTTACCTGAAATTATTGGTGATATAAAAAATGTTTTAGATGAAAGTGAAGTTTTGTCTAAAGAATACACACAAAAACATTATATTATTGTTTTTAAAAAATGTACAAATTGCATAATTTTTTGAAAACAATGTACATATTTTTTTTCTATTAATTAATTTATCTCGTTATTCTGTGCATAAAAATGATAAGATATAAAATATTAAAGTATTAAAATATAATTATCAAAAAGTTAATAATTTACAAGATATTTTATATTTTATGTCAAAATTTGCCAGAATAAAATGTCTCGTGAATTATTGATTGAAATTGATTT
The DNA here is from genome assembly GCF_000204515.1 of Acromyrmex echinatior. The sequence continues at coordinate 1,060,193 of NW_011627191.1, forward strand.
TTCCATATTTCCATTTTATATGTAGAATAATTAGAGGAATATATTACGTGAAAATTATTTGTTAATAATTTCGGCAAAAATTGACTGAATTGATTAAAATAGGACACTCTCTGTATATCATATATTAATCATTATAAACAATTTTTTAATTGTAATAATTGTTATTGAACTAAGCTATAAATTGTGTTTCAGAAGAAAACTTTATATTTCTGTTTACATATTTTAGAATAAATAAAATAAAAGCAAAAGAAATGAAAATAAAAGATATATGTCTCTGAATAACAATGCAATTTGGTATGAAAATTACGATTATTTGCATTTGATGGTCTTTGCACTTCGTTTACGATGTCTATCTGCATCCGTTAAAAGATCCTTATGCTCAATGACCTATCAACAAGTCAGAGTTACATCCTCTTTAAAAAAAATACTTTCCTAATTTAGACTTGTTATGCATGCATTTTCTCTCATCGTAAAATCCCAGTACATTTTTCAACAGTATTATTGACAAGTACTAACAGTAAAATATTCAAATGGGTGTCTGTCAATGTTGTTGACGCAGGTTAAATATTTTATAGAGAGATGCTGATCTTAAAATTAAGTTAACTATTTAAGTTGGACATTTTTGTCCGATACACTTATTGCCTGTAATCAATCGATTATCATGAAGACTTCTATTAAAGCAGAAAAATTCAGTAAACAATTTTCCTAAATACAGAATTATGTTGATTCTGATTGCAAGTTTTTTATTCTTGTTTTGTCGATTTATTTTATATATATTTACATTCTTATTTATTAATAATGTACTCTCTTAAACATTATTGAAAATAGATATACACGGAAAAATTTTATTAAAGTATCTAAGAAGATATAGGTCTGAAAATTTTGTTGAATTATCAAAACAACTATGTGAAATTATGTTTAATCTTGTTATTATGCTTGAGTTTTCACATAATTATTTTAGCCCAATCAAATTATTTTTAGATTTATATGTGTGAGTGTATCTAGTTAAATTTTGTAATATTTCAGCAAACTTGTTCAAACTAACTCTTTCCGAATATTAAATATTGTACATTTATTATACGCTATGTATAAATGTGTAAATTCTTAAATACCGTTAAAAAGGTTCGAAACCAAGCTCTCGCAATTTGCGTTGCAGAGACATCGTGTAATGTATTTATAGAACAAAGAGGTTCTCTTGACGCTGTGTTCTCCTGAGACACCGTGAACCGTACTAACTACGAACCAGAACGAACGGACACCATTGTCACTATTTTTCGCATTTCATACATTTTACACAGAACCAGCACGCGTGGTCTTTTCTTCCTCACCTGCCCCCAATTAAAATTCTAGCGAATCGCCATTATTTACATCGAGGTACCGGCTAATAAATTGAGTACACATCCGCGAGTTGTAGTGCGATTTGTAAAACGGGCGTATTGCATCAGGCACGCAGGATATCTTGTACATACAAGACCGATACGATTATCGGGTTCTTTAACGAGCGCCACGCCAAGATGGGTCTCACTCTGGCGAGTTTGGCTTGTCTAAGTGATCCCAGAATGGGCAGATAGGAATGAGGAATAAAGAGTGCGCGGATAATCGTGGCACTTAGTACCATTCCTCTACTCGCGGGATCGACGGGAGTGCGGGCAGGTGGAACCGAAATCTCACGAAAAATCCCGAGACCGTAAAGATAGACTTTTATCGTGTCTCCTGAGCGAGCATTTGTCCCCTGAGTGGCGTTTATCTCATGGGTCTCGGTAACGTCTGTAACTTAACACTGTCTCCAAGAGAGAGACTGATAGCGATGCTGCGCCTGGCCGGTCCTCTCGCAGGATGTATCCTCTCGGCTCCTTCGAGAAACCAACCGAGGGAAGTTCGGAGAATCGTGGATTGTGGATGTAACGGATACTTCAGGAATCCGCGCATATGCTGCTCACAAGTGCGCGTCCACTTAAATTTAAATACGTCGGCCCGGCGAGTATCGGGAAGACAGGTCACGTTCGAGAAGAATCCCTTTTTTCGAATACGTTTCTGCTTAGATTCGAACGGTTGCGTGTCGTTAAAGAGGCAGAAAACAATGCTGCGATATCAGTCACAGCGCGTGGAGAGCGTCGGTTTAGAGATTTCTCAAAGAGATGTATTTTGAATGAAAATAGCGGTGACCGCGGCTGATGAGAAAAAGAGGATATTGCTTTTTTTACTGGAAAGGCTTAGAGACGAACTGTTTTCATCTAAGAAAGTAGATTCGGGATTTTAACATATCGCCTTTTGTGCGTCGTCGAGAAAACCGCGCTTGCGGCATATATTGATGTGCTAAGTTTCATATTTCTTTTATATTCGTATACACGAGAAAAATATCTTTCAAAGAAAAGAAATCTATTTAGAAGTCTGTTTAGGTCGACGTGTTAAAACATCACGAAAGCCATTTGCTATTTTAAAAAGAAAGAACTGGGAAGAGGCTCTATGGACAAAAGTTTATGCTTTAAATTTTGCGGTGCATCTTTTAGATGCGTGCGAGACCAGAATGAGTTGGAAGAAAGCGAGGCTCGTGCTCGAACCTTCCGGCAGATATCCGTTTCGAACGTCTTGTTGGAGACGTCAAAAGAAGTGCAGATGTTGTACATGCATTCTTAAGTGACGTACTCCGCCCGGTTCTTCTCGTTAAGACAAAAGGGCCACGGTGCATCGCAAAGTCTTCCTCGTACGAGTCTTTCTCGCGTGCGAGCAGCACATAGGTATACGCTTTATGCGTCGCTGTATGCAGCACGTGTTGCCCATTGGATGTCCATCTGTCGTTGACAATAGCCTTCTCGCTGACAGTACAGGAGGAGGCGAACCAACCGGCGCTCCTTATACGGCACTCCACGGTAAGTTCGTATAATAAATGAAAGTCTCTCGCATGCAAATCGAGCGCTGTGGCCGATTAAAGAAATTTGATTTTGACGAGATCTTAACTCACCGCGATAAATTCATCTTGTCCCTCGTAACTTCTCGTCGGGTTTGTTTTTTTAAATGCCATTTTATTTTATCTGAAGGATCAAGTATCCGTACGCTTGATGATTACACTTTCGTTTCTCCATTGTTCGAAAACTTACGCGTCAACATCTGTGAAGATTAAACGCCATTCGGCAACCGTGGTCGGTAGAATCGATGCTTTCTAATGACGGAAGCGAAATGGTGAATCTTCAATGCGCAGCCGCCTCTCGTAATTGCGGCGATATTTAACAGAATGCCGCTAAGTAATGGTTTCTTTAGAAAAAGTCGACGATGCAATAATTTACGAATTACAAATTCAACGCGGAGCCACGGAGAGACTGAACCTCCGTCTCATAAGCCATGATATTTCAACAGAGAAGACATCGGCTCCGGGGTATCACATCACCCTGCGTGAATAAATCGCCGTCGGGAAGATCTTTCATCAACTTTAATTCTCTCGATTCTTTCCGACAGTCCGAGCTCGCCCGCAGAAATGATATCTTGCGTGATTAAGCTTCTCGCGCTCCGAAATTCTTTTTCTTCAAAGGTAATAAATGTGCTGTGATATTATATAGAAATATATTCGTACCTTTCTCTTTGACATTAAATTTTATGTGAAAATTTCAATCAGTTAATCATATGTAGAAAAATAATTTATTAAAAGATATATATAATTTTATATAATTGGAAATGTTTCTTACATGAAAATAATTTTTGTGACTTAATAATGTATTTAATATGGTTAATCATGAAATTCACATTACAAAAATAGGAAATTAATATTGTAATTAGTTTATAACAATTATATTGCATTGCAATAAATATCAAAGATTTAATAATCTGCAACTTAAGGTTATAATTAAATTAGAGATTGATTTATTTTCGTAAAATATTGAAATATTAGTTTCTTTCTTAAGAAGACTACGAAAGCTTAAGAAGACTATTACAATCAATGCCTTTGTTAATTTTCGAACCTGCATAAATCATTTTGGAGAAGCGCTCACACTTAATTGAATTTCTGTGGTATCATTTTCATAACCTACGCATCGCGTAGGATTTTAAGGTGTAAATTTCGTCTGTCTGATCCAAAAAATCCAGGATCCTATTGCCTTCGCTCGGCATTTTGTCGTTACTCGCGTGCACGTCCCGCAGAAATGAAAAAGTATTGTCGTTTGGAAGTGCAATATTTTCTTGTGAGGTTTAAGACGAAATATTTCCCACGATGCAATTCTGTACTTAAACCTTCCTCTTCTGGCAAAGAATATATATATCATATTGAGTGTCATATTGTAAGGGCTTAAAATATCATCTCAGGCTTAAATACATATGTCTTCGATTTGGAAGATTTGTTCCTCCGTACTAAATTAATTATGAATTATAAGTATAAATTATTATCAAGGGGAAAGAAGGTTTTTGTAGGATAAAATTTTGTTTAAGGTAAAAAAACTGAAGAAAAAAGAAACAGAACTAAAATCAGAATTATGTTATTAAATATTAAGTATTAGAATTTATACAAGAAGGTGCCATGTTCAGAGATGAATCAAAGAGAAGAGTCTTTGCGCAAAGACACACGCGGTCTTTCACGCGCCCTCGCGCGCAATGTAACGATGCAAATTGCGGACGGTTCGGGACAAAAGTGTTTGCTCGTGCGATTTGCGGTCGACGTGGCTCCCGAGGCAGCGGATTTCAATTACGAGTCTTCAGCGACTGACGGACGCGCGCTCCTCTCGACCTGGCCGGTAGCTCATTCAAAATTCGGTAGCTGCCAGTGAACGCTTCCCGGTAATGAAACATTCGCAGCGCACCGCAAATTGCCCCTTGCCTCACCATGCAAGAATCCAAGTGCTTCCAACCATCCGCTTACATCTCTCTTTCCTTTCTGCCCTTTCAATCCTCCCTTTCTTCCACCATCCACCCCACATTTACTTTTTCGCTTTTTCTTTCTCTCTGCGCCTGCGAAAGTGCATCTCCGACACTTCGCGGCTACTGCAATCCCGTATGCAATTATTGGTTTTCACTGCTGCAAAATTCGTTTGCGATGAGAAAGGGACCGGGCTCAGCTCAGGTTTTTTGTACACCTTTGTAAATCGTAATTGCGAATCTAGATAAGCTGTGTGGAAAGATATCACAGCTTCTTCGCGATAGATGTTTTGTTACTTTAATGATATGTTGATTGCCATTCTCGTAATCTTATACGACGAAAATAAATTGCACAGAGAACTCTGCGATTTAAGTCTCACAGCTAAAACGACACAGTGAACTTAACATTCCACGCCAAAGTGATTTTCTAGATAGGATGTGCTTTATCTTGGATATTTAAAAATTTATTTTTAACTCTGTGGTGGCTATAGAAAGAAAATATTTTAGACAGAGGATGAGAGCGAACATGATTCCACATCGAAGCTTAATGCGTCGTTAAAATAATATTGCAGTGGAAGTTTGTGTTTACTCACGATTTAGGACTTTGTTTCATGGGTCTATAAATTCGGCGTATCTGACATTCCGCAAATCACGTGTGTCACCGTGGAAATTCAATTCTTAATTAACCCATCGCGAGACGGTGGCATAAATCCGCGCGAATTTAGTGTTCCCAGCTGATCGTAACTTATAGCGTTCAACAACTTTTAAAATCTCGTGAAACGAGTTAATAACTATCGCGCATGGTTTCAGGTCATCGACTCCCTAGGTGGATCCGAGGGACCACTTTCAGCGAGCGATAACGACGAAATCACGAGCGTGACTCTCGTTTCCGCGCGGAGTTCTCTTTACTGGATCGACTACGTTCCCATGGGAGAGCGTATAGTAGTGTATTCCAGCGACACAGACTCTCCGCAAGACCAGGTGTAACGTTGAAACGGCATTCCACGTTGCAACTGATGCGCGACATCGTGCTACGATCGTTGCACACGACCCCCGCGAGAGCAAGGAACATGATAACGCGAAGTTGAAAGTTAGAGAGATATTATGTGCAGTGCATATTCGTGTCAGCGATATTGCTGATAAGTTTTTTTTTAATTTGAAAGAATTTCTCTTAAAATTCTTAAATTTGACTATGAAATTAGAACAATTAAAAATTATAATCAAAAAGAACAATAAGCACACATTACCAATCATTACTATTCTAATAAGTTTAGTATTTTGGCGAAAGAATGGTAATTATAGTGAATAATATTGCTAATTTCTAAGGAAATTATAAAAATATCCAATTTTCTCCGCGTGATCGGCGTTGGATTGATGTTGCTTTAGTCGTCCATAAATTTATTATCGTTGGAGCTTACTGGTCGACTTCCTTCTTGTTCCTCTCGACGAGTTAATAAACCGAGCGGCATCCGCAGCTTAGCACGATCGATGCGTCATCAGCCGTTAAGTGCGATTAATCGTGAGCGCGATTAGGCATGCTCGATCGTCTGGTTCAGAGCTCGAACTCTTCAAGATTCATAGCATTTCTTGTCAGCGAACGCAGCGTCAAAACAACTTTTATAGGATTTTAAAATTGATAGTGCACGTTCTTCGCCGGAGAAACGGAATATATATTAAGAATTATGATCATGTCGGAAAGTCATCAATTAATTTTAGTATGCTGAATTATAGTAGATTTTTAAGAATCATATATAACTTACTCCACTTGTAAGTTGATTACCAAAAGCATGCAAAGTTTTATAAACAACGCAGATTTTATATATCTAAAAAGAACAGAACGATTTATAGATATTTCTTTATATGCACGCTGATGAAATCTCTACACATTTCTAATTTAATGAATAAAGTTGGATTAACCCCCCCCCAAAAAAAAATTAAAATTTTAGGACTTTTAGTGTGTAATGAAATGCAAAACTATATCTGCATGAAATAATACCGATAAATTTTTATCGTTTAAAGAAACGGACTGACAAAACAGAATTACGATTCTGTAAAGAAAGCCCTTTTGCATATCAGGAACTGCTTGCATGTATAATTTCTATTGAATTGCTAATTTCCACGTGACTGTTGAAGCAAATGATATTAGCCGCTCTTTGATATCGAGAGGAACGCATCAAGAAAGCAATGCCGTGGTATCTGCTCGAAAGAGCATTCCGCCATAACACAAATTTAATTGGTCTGTGGTTCATGGCTGAAGAATCAATGTTAGGTCTCGTGTAAAAGATCCAACGAGGAATTCCAAGATGCCCTCGGAGGACACAATGTCGTTGTTACCACCTGGACCATCTTCGCCCAGCCGGCAGGATAATTGCGCGATGACATATCTGTGCTTTTTATTAGTGACGACCACACGTGGATCGCGAGAACTTCTTCGTCGGTTGCAATTAGACGATCGGATACAGAAGTATGCGAGTGTAAAACGGCCCGACACGAATTGGCCCACCGGAACACGGATGGGACGGGCATTCGTCAAATAATTGACAAATAGATTTAATTGCTGGTCAAATTTCTTGTTGTACTACCATCAAACGCACGTGAACGCGATGAGATACTCACGGTGCTAGTTATGAAATAATTTAATGTCGTTGTTTTGATGGTCTCGGTTTTAATAGCTTGATAGTGCTCTTTTCATTATTATATATAATACATACAAAAGTCATTTTTAACTTATTAGCTTTGAAATCTTTGAAAGAAACTTTACGTTTGTATACGTTATCATATAACAAAAAAAAGAATATAATGGAATTATGTTTACTTGAAAATTATATATTACTTATACATTCTTTTATTTTTTTTTTGCCTATGTATTGCTTATTTGTCCAAGTATGTCCCGTAACTGATTGATTAAACTGGGACGGCGAAGGTTCGCCATTGCTTTATTATGCACAGGTCGTGCGTCGTTCGATTCGTTATCTCGGCTAATTTACTCTGACAAATATGGATCGTTCGTTTGTCCAGAGTACAGCTGTACGCTTATGCAGGCACATTCATGCTCGTCGCGATCCACTTTAATAAAGCGTACCGATTATTCACCCGGATGTTTTAGACCGGATGGACAGCATGGATATTAACCCTCCAGTATTATCGTGAGGGTCAACGCTGACGGTTGAGCAAGTAAGTTGCACTTACATGCTCAGAAAATGGCATATTCAAGTATTGCAAATCTCTTCATTTTGAATTCTCTACTGAAAATTTTGCGTACATTAAGTATATGCATTAATCCTCTGCCAGAAATGTGAAATTAAAGATATTGTCGATTTTCGTGACTTCTGACAAATTTAAATTTGTAAAAAAATTAATAAAATACATTCTAACTTGTATGATAGTATAAGAATTTATTATTAAAACTTTCACAAGTATGTAGAAATTTTTTTTAGATTTTTATAAAGAAACAATATATAAAATTTACACTAAAATTCGAAGATTGCAAACAAATCATGCAAATTTCACATTGTTGATAGATGTTAAGAATTCTATTAACACTTTTATTAATTTTAAATATTACAGTGTTTAGTTTTACTTATAGTTAAGAATGTTACGTTTCAGATGTCTGATTAACATAAAAGGAAAGAAACTTTGAAATTTAAATATTTGTATGGCGTTATGTATTCAAGGGAAGACCCTATTCTTGAGTTAGGCGGGACGAAATGGGAATTGTTTGGTCCCAATCGAAATTCAATAAAATTCGAAGTTTCTAGAGGATCAGAGATCGTTTCATAACATCTAAGAGAACCGTTCGTTGTATCGACTTTCGGATGCTGATTTAAATTTCAGTTGTGCCACTATGCGGGAAGGGCTTTCGAATCATTAGGATCTCCATAAACGGCAGTCGACCTAACGAAGCTTCCTTAAAATACACGATGTACGGGCAGTAACACTGCAGCATCGCAGCATCGCAGAAAGAAGAAAGAAAAAAAAAAGAAGGAAAGGAGGAAGAACGAGGCCGAAAGTACATCTGCCGCTTACCCCATAAACGCACTTGTAAATCAAGACACGCGCGCAATCGCGAACTCTTCGCTGGTGAAGGCACAGCCTATAGAGTCTTTGAATTATTAATACGAGCTTGCTTACTGGTCCAATCAAGTCCTCCCACCTGGTCACCTGGTCATTCCTCGGTTGATGTTCTTTTAGCGATATACCATATTTGAAAGCGTACTGCTCGGATGATCCCCGACACGATTAAGCTCTTCGGCGTCTCTTAAGGAGACGGCTAAAAGAAAATAAAAATTCAAAGCGTGCCGACGAGAGCTTCGTTCTCAGACAGGAGAAAGAGCTTCGGTGTAATCCATCACTCTACGTGTGGTAATACGAGAGATGCGTCTGTTCTGGCGAACAATGTGCGATTTTTCTGACGAAGGGATGCCTACGATGTTAATTTCGTGGCGAAATAGTAACGAGTAGATGATCAAAAAAGAGATTCTAAAAAGAGTTATCTCATTCGTGCAACAATCTTTCATTTTTTTAATATTCAATTTTTCGCTTTTATTTCTCATTTGTTTATTCCGTCCTGCATGCATGTTGAACGGATAGATATGTATATCCAGAGAGATCGACTATGTTTATTGCATGCCGATTCGTTAAGCGTTTCTCGCACACCCGTCGGCTACTGTGTTTGTAACCATCGACGAGAGACCATGCGTGAACGTACGTCTCCCATGCGCGGGAGAACCCATGCCCGCGGCAGTGGGAGAACTTTATGGAATGGTATGGAGGGCGTCGGGTCGGCGCGTGGGCGGCCGCAGGCAGGACGCACGTCTGAAAGCTGGAGAGAGATAGTCCGCGTGGTATGCCACGAGGCCGAGCTCGAGAGGGGAACACGCGGAGGGTAGAAAACGAAAAGACAAACGGGAGGAAACGATGGAAAGAGAAAGAGATGGAAGAGCAGAAGGAACGGGTTGTGGAATAAGGAAGAACGATGGGGCTTCTACGTACCCACGTATGGCAAAGGATGCCGTAGAAGAAAGGGAGAAAAGGAAGGAGAGAAGAGGATAGACAGAAAGTACTGGGCACAAGAGCTCGATCCATAGCCCTCCCTTCCCCCCCCCCCTTCGGTTAGGAATAAAAGGAGTTTTATATGACGCTGTGGTTTATGGCCGTGGGTTTTATCTGATCGCATTGCCACCGGTGCGGATTTCGCAATAAATTAGACCGAGGTGTAATTAAAAGGGCACCAGTTGCCATCGTCCCGTGACCGTCGTTTAGCCACTACCGAATAAGAAGAGAGTCTTCGTCCTTGGGTACCTCTTCGGGCGTCTTTCGAGAATCGAGAGAACAAACGAGCCACGATAGAATTTCGTTGATAATTATGCAATCGCGAGTGTTCGAATGAATATAATCGATCGAACTATTGTATTACTAATGATTATGAAGTTTTTTTTATTTATTTATTTACATCAGTCGTTAAATATGAACTAATTTAATTTCGTAAAAAATAATTACAACTCAAAAAGAGTAGTTAATTCTTTATAAGGGTTGCAAAACGAAAATAATTTGATTATGTTAAGAATATATTTTCTTATTGATATTATTTGATTAATTAATAATTTTTTATTAAGTTGAAAAAGTTTTTGTCCTTTTCTGAAAAATTTAATTTAATTTTCTTTTCGTTATGTCACTTTTTACGTAAGAGAGTGATATGTAGAAATTACAGGATTAAAAACCAAGAAATAAACGTAAAACAAGGCTTAATTGATTAAAAGCTACGGCTCTTTAAAGTCTAATTGTCATTAAGTTGAAAATCCATCTTCGTGCTGCACTGTATGTAATATTGTCTGGGATGTGTGTAATTCAGGGATCTGATGAGTGACCGGCGCGTGATCAGCGGTGCGATTCAGCGACGACTAATTTGTTCGTCCGTAAATTGAAATTACATGTTACTCTCACGCGGTACGCCGTTTCTCTCGCACAACTGCTGAATTATTATCACGGCACGATGTGTGTATCCTCAAAAGAGAACCACGAGGCGTTGGTAAAGATAATGCTGAATGGTATGTCCTGACTTTCTCCGCTTTCTGATCCTCGTACCGTATTTTCACGAGCGTCATTAATCCTCAGAGTATTCGTACATCTTAACAGCGCGAAATCATTATATACGCTGATTATTATTACGAGCATTGTGAAGACATAACTACACGTTTAATTATTTCTTTTGAACGTATTTCTCGAGAAATATTTTCCTTGAAATCATGCAGCTTCCTTTGAATAATATGTGCTGTGATCATTTTTTGCAAGAATTTAAACTAATAAAAAATAAAGAGTTTAATCAATTTTGCATAAAATGGCATAAATTTTTATATTAATAAGTATTAAATTGTGAATAATAGCTTCCAAAGTTTCATGACAAAATTTAGCGACCGAGGTGAGTTGCTCGCTGCTTATTTTGCTGAATTTATAATTCTAAAGATTTTTTATTAATGTAATGGATAATTAAATTTCACAAACAACATCCAGTGCTATAGTTTCATGCTCCTTTTTTTATATGTTTGATTTATAAACCACATTCGTTAGAATTATTTATTTTAAAATTCTTATAAGCATTTGAAATAGATTCCACTATAGTTTTGGCAACTTGTGAATGACTCTACTTTGGCCGATCGCAAAATCAATTATAGATTAAGAATACTGCTGAAGAAGACTCCAAAGAGAGTTAAAACAAGTTCAAGAACTCTTAAGTATTTTAAATAAAAAAGATACATCAAATGGAGTAACAATCAATTTTACTTGTTAACAACTTTTGCACACCTCTTTCCGACTCTAGATTGTCTTTGTTTTTGTAAGTTTGTAAATAATAGAAATAAAATATTAATACTAGAATCTTATTCGCATACTTATAGACACGCGTTACCGATAATCGAAGAACTGCATAGAACCAGTAACGGACGTAATTGTATGATAGAAAGAAATATGTCCAGAAGCGTTTTGCGGATAACTTGTTCGTGACCATAGTAACAATCGCGAGGAGTTTTTTCATAAACCGCGATTTATTGTACGATCGTACCTGTCAATACGTTTTTCTTCGGTTTAGCGTCGCTGCTACGAGAGTTCGCTTCCGCTTTAGCCAACGTCGTGGAATCGTGACCGCAAAATAAATCTAAAGGCGCCTCGGGATGCCTTGGTCTCTCTTCTCGGTTCATCCTTGCATTCTCATGGACCTTCCGCGACCTCCCCGTCTTATTCCGCGGTCTCCGTGGAATTTTTACCAATTTCTGTCCTCCAACGTTTCACGCTCATTTTTCCTAAAATTCTCCGAGGATCCCGACGATTCTTCTTCCTTATTCCTCTACCGTATCTTTATTGTGTTTTTATGAGATTGTCTACCATATCCTTCTTTTTCTTTTTCTCTTCCCGTTCTTTATTTCTTTCTACAGTTCCTTCGTCTCTTATTTTCTTCCTCCATCTGCGATCGTCCTCCTGCCACCGGCCTAGTCTTTATTACTGTTCCTCCATGCCCAGTTTCTTTACGGATCTATTCGTCTCTTGTGGCCTCTTTCTGTCCTCTTACTCTTCTCTCGCGTCCTTTTTCTTCCTCCGCCAACCTGGTGATCTCCAACAATTTCTCCGAGCGACCTCCTCCCTCTACGCCCCCGTCGAGGATTCCGACGAGAGATAACCCTTATAAACTGGAGCATTAGTAAGGCGCGGAGCAGCTCCGTGAGAGGGTATCTGCGGATCTACACGTTGCAAGAGGGGCGCAAAGGCGTGCCACAATGAGGCCCGGTATATAAACCATATCTGCATCGTGCTTGGCCCTCCGCCGCAGAGTAGCGAATGTAGGACCACCACAATGTATATCGCACGGTCATACAGATGAGAGCATTGCCAGCCGGTCGAATAACGTTCGAGTATATCTTCCTTCAAGCATCTTACTTATGCTCTAACCAGGCGGGCTCGCACAAAAATCGACGTAATTATTGGGCTCGCGCCTCCTCGGGGAAATTAAGCGAAGATCGTGTTGCGTTAAGGGAGTAGTAATCCTGATGAAATCGTGATAATTAATTAATTCTGCGCAATATAGTACAACGGAATTAAGATCAATAGGATATTTTCGTTATTACTCTCGATATCGCTCATTTATTCATTGTAATACAAAGGGATGCTGATGAGACGATCGAATCTCAATGGAATTGTTTTACCGATACAATTTACCACATATACGTATGATTTATGAAACATTGATTTATGACACATAATATTACGTATTATTTCATTAATATATCGCACACATAAATTTTCGTAATGGATATTGAATTAGATGTTTAAGTCTAAAAATTTTAAATGTTTTTTTTTGTGTAATCTATTAGTTTGATGACTTTTAAGTGCAAATTGCAAAACTTTTATATTAAACAAATATTGTTACGACCTGACAACTCTAGACGCTATATTGAGAAACGTTAAGAAACTTAATTTCAAATAAGTTATTCGTTCTCTTGGAATAAACTCCATCCACCATACTAATATTTATTAATCTGTATACTTTAATTCTGGAAAAGGATTTTCAAATTAGTAAAAGTAGTATACGAAAATATTCTTTATAAAAATTACTACGTTTAATCAGTTAAAACAGACGATTCGCCATTCTTAGCCTGAACGTGAAACGTTCTTATAGTCATTGGCTATTTTCTTGTTGAGAGTACATGAATCCAGTGTTGGATTTGTAAATGTTTTGATATTGAATTGTGGATGTCAAATTTCGATGAGAGCGATCGCGATGAAAAGAGATCTGGTAGAAGGAATACGAGGATATTCGCGATTAAGTTGTATCAAATCCGCGATTGAGCATCGCCAGTTTCACCATAAATGTCTGGCTCGTGGTGTTTCCCACAATCTACAAGAGTGAGCATGAGAGGTAAAGGACCAGTGAAAAAAACGAGGATCGATTGTGGTTATCTTCGAACGAAAAGAGACGAACGAATCACCAGAAGGAGACAAAAAGATAACTGTGAGAGGAAGAAGCAAGGCACCCGATAAAAAAAGAATACATGGGAGACACATGACGGGTGGGAGGATGAGAAGTATAAAGCGTAAGAGATTAGCCGATATCCGTATGAGCAAGAGAGAGAGAGAGAGTCATGTGATGGAATAAAAAATGCGAGGTATGGAAGAAAGAAGATGATGGAGAGGTAGAAGAAGAATAAGAGAGAGAGAGAGAGAGAGAGAGAGATAACTGGCAAATTCCTGGCTTGTGGTCGTCGGTCCTCAACGCGCTGGAGGTATCCAGGTGTGCGAAGGTGACGCTCTACAATAACTCCTTCGGCTTTATGTTGTGGGTGGTTTATACTTTATGTGTCCCGCGGGACAATCACGAAACCGCGAACGATTCGGAACTTTTATTCCCACTGCCCTCTCGCTTTGCTCAAAAATCAACCTCCCTCTCGTTGTTTATGACAATTCAGCGTCGCTGCATAATCACGCGCGTGCATATATATGCGTATTCTGACGCGACTTTGTATCTTAATGTCATTCAAGATTCGTGGTGACTTCTTCACCTTTTTGCAATAATTTTCCGGGACAAATTATCGATATTACGACCTTTTAATGATTGTCTCAATAAATAGAGATCCCCGGCCATTTCCATCTTCCAGAACTCGAACGCGTGTCCATATCACTACCCTTTCCCTTTTAAATTACACAAATACTGGTTTCACTGTACATTAAATTTATAATTACCCGCTGAACTCGATTTCTCGCGTCCGATTTTTGGGGATCTAATGAGCCGTTGCGTCCCCACACATATCCTTAATTTTACTCACTGCATCGATCATAATTACCAGGCGTGATATATGCTTGCTCGCATGTACCGCAGGCAGGTGTGAGGACTGTGAGGAGTGCCTCTCGCGCGAGTGATGTAACGCGTACCTCGCGATAAATCAAACTTCGAGAGGCCGCGGCGCGGCCCCCGGATCGATGTCCGAGATTGGCAACGTACCAATTTTCTCCGGGAGTGAAAGCAGATTTCGAGAAGGGCCGCTTGCGCACGACGTCCGCAATGATAGGTGTGATAAATGCAATTATTTACGGTCGATTAAGAGCACTTCGACGGGCGTTTGAGCCGCCGCGGGTATCCGGAGCGGCGAGAAAATGCTTCCGATCGAAGCCTCCGATCGGAGGCGGCCAAGCTCTCTCGTGTACGAGAGCTGTGCTCGAATTTTAAGCAGATTATCTGCTCGTCCACTCGTAGCGATACAGCTCGGCATGGCGTGTTACGAAAGCGAAGTATCGCGTCGTGCAGCTCGATCAATATTTTTACATATTTTAACGTTTAAAATATCGCGAAATATCCGGCTTTCGGTTGAGAGAGTTTATCTTTACGGTATAATATTTATGATAAAAGTAAAAAAAAATAAAAGTAAATAAAATATTTTGAGTAAAGTAGTATTTGAATAAAGTAACCTTTTCAAAATGTATGATATATATGTTTCAGTGTCACTTACATTATTATTACCTAATGCGTGATCAAGATATAATTTTTTAAATCGAATGCGACATGTAGGTAACAATATGGCACGCATGTCACCCTCCATTTTGGCCTAACGAAGATCTCTGATCGTATCGAATCGAAGAGGAGACCATTCACGAAGGGATCCTTATTTTTTTTTTCGTGTATCTACTCTTGAAGCTTCTCCCCTTCGAGTGTAGTATCTTCGAATTGATGCATCGCCGTGTACGAGAATATTTCACGTCGCGCGTTTTGTCCCGCGCATGAGAAAAATATTCCTGTCGCAACCCACGCACAATGCGTAGAGAAACGTGTGGCGAGAGATACAAGAAGAAAGGAAATCTTCGAAATAAATCATGGATCTAGGCAACAGGTGTACAGATTACTTTACCATTCGAGTTCTTGCATTCAGCATGTAGTGGGAGATTCATCTCAAACTATCCACATATATGTGTATATACTTTTTCTGAATTACCAAATATGTCGCGCAACACACGTCTTCGAGGAAAACATCCATCAGGAAATATATAATCATTTTTCTTTCCACGAGAACTACATAAACGGATCGCTTTGCAAAACTGCTCTACAAAATCTTGACTTTGATATATCTCGTATATTTGTATTGCTAAGAATATTTCTTAGTAAGTGAAAATACCTTCTTATAAGGGTAAACCACATCATTCATGTTATTATTAAGCTGTAATGTATGAGTGTGTTGCATGGTTTGATTTATACGATTTATTTATTAATGTAGTTCATGCATGATATAAAAAAGTGGCATGGAGGAGGCAAATAAACGCGTTGGAACTGAGATGCGTTCTAGGACCGGTCAAGAAGGATGGCTTTCGTGCCGAATAAAATGATATTAATCGTAAGACCCGGCGGGGGTCGGCGGTTCTCCTCTGTCCTAGTTCACAATAAATAAATCCACGGGTCCAGCCCCTGCGGTATCCCAATTAATTCGATTTTATTGTAACGCGCGACGCATCCTCGGGCTACGCTCTTTGTGATATCGACTTTGGTCACGGTCCCAAGTACATTATCATTCGTCGTGCGTGTCCCTTGCCCCGACGAATTTAATTAAGCCGCGAGCAACACGCTGTCGCTCTGGCTTGCAACAACACCGTGTACAAGTTCCGATCGCGGGGAATGCGTATGTTGGATAAATAACTTTCAAATTACATGCGTAACCATTACGACGTCGCGCGAGAGAGACCTCTTATCGGAGAGTCCTCTGTACGGCCAAGTCAATTTAACTTCTCTCCGTGATTTCTTGGCCACTCCAAAAAAAAGTTATACAAGCAATACCAAAGCGTGCTTAAGATTGCACGAAACAGAATTAATCCCTGCTTATGTCGTGATACGTATTGAAGCCATATGCAGATATCATGCATAGCAGCTACATTTTTTGCTTGAAAACTAATAACAACTCTGCACGACATGTATCATATCGAAGGGATTTTCCGTTATATAAGTATATAGCTAGGTAGGATTTTCATTGTATTTTTTTTTTTTTTTTTTCAAAAAGAATGGGATTGTTACAAATCCCATATTCCATTTATATCAATTATACGAGTTCTAATTAAACCTGTAACATACAGAAATACGTAGTTCCTGTATCATTACAGAAGTATATACCTTGGATCTG
Source organism: Acromyrmex echinatior (assembly GCF_000204515.1). Next base: position 1,077,175 of record NW_011627191.1, read on the forward strand.
TGGAATTAAAATTTTTTGTTATTACTTTTGAAAGTTTTAAAATTTTCAATTATATAAAAAATTACAACGCTTAAATTTAGTATAAATATAACACGATAATTAGCTTACATAAATAGAATAAAACTGAAACATATGATTGTAAAATACAATTATTCTAAATTATTAAACTATTTAAAAATTAAGAAAATATTTCAGACTCATCAGGACTCATATGTTCCAATCACGGATTGAATAAAGATGAGTCGCGTCTAGTGCATCCAGACGTATGTGTAACTTATTTAGAAATCTGAATTAAAGTGCAGGTGCTCGGAATTGTCTTAAGCCGCGGGCTACGCGCTGCAGCAACACGCGTATACGCGTTTCGATCGCGATGGAATGTTGATGTAGGATAAATATCCTTGAAATTACACGCGTAATCATTACGATGTCGCCCGAGGTGGAACACGGTAGGCACTCTCTCGGTGCTTGGTGATCATTCGTTTTACACGCGTCCAGATTGGATGGTACGATCGGCATTTGGAGACGAAATCAGGATTGGACCGGACGCGATAGCCGCAAGGACCGAGAGACGAAAGTGGAACGCTGTAAAATTCGACTTTTGTTATCTAATCAATTTACTATAAAATACGGCTGTCTTAGGTAAAGATTGAAAATAATCTTATATTTTTAATAACATTGATGAATGTATCATTAAAACACGATAAATTGATAACGAAAAAGATAGATTTCATTTCAAATTACTTTTAGCAATATTAGAAATTTCTGAAAAACATTGAAAAGATATTTTGCTGTTTATTATATATAACTATTAGGTGTTGGAATTAATTCGTAGCGTTTTTTAATGAAAGAATGTTATTTATTTCACATGAACATTAAAAAATACATTAATGAAAGTACTTCCCATCACTTGTAAAACGCTACGAATTAATTCCAACACCTAATATAAAAAAATTATTAAGTACAAAAAAAGGTTTTATTTATCAATGAGTAATTTTTGCTAAATTAACAGATTCAAAATCATAGACTCGAGTTATTATCTTTTAGTAATTCGATTTGGTTGCTGTTCAGAAATAACAAACTACTCGTTGAAAAAATCGATTGAATCGTGAACTGATCAAGATAAAGCGATAATTACCATTATGACCGACGAGATATACCTTGGATTCGATCAGTGCGTTTAAAATGAAACGAGATCAATCTATGAAAGTGCAGTGCAGGTCAAGCACTCGTCGACGAGGCCCTTATTATAACGTTACATAGCTATAAATACGGAGCAAAATTATAGCGAAGTATAACGGCAAGTTATTATGGCGCAAGGGGTTGAGCAAATAATGTGTATTAAATATAAGAGCACTGGTAGTTAAATGAACTCGAAATTACGCACCGTTTGACGAAAACTCGCAAACTTGTCGAGGAAAATATAAGTTAGACAAGGAAACCACCGATTCTCTGGTTGGGTAACCATCCGGAAGGGGTAAGATACGAACAATCTCGTTAAGGATGAGATAAATCAACGGTTCGATGAAACCGTTTATAACGAAGTGAGATCTAACTGGAGTAACGCACCTCGCCTCTCGTATATTCTACTAGCCATAGCTATCCTATTATTACGCGGGACTGCCAACACTCCCACGCTAAGGGGTAACCTGATCGGGGTTAATCTGACCCTGACCTGCAACACCTGCGCGCGCGACCCAATCTAATTCCAACTTTTTCCTCACCCTCTCTCTCTTAGTTTGCTTCACGTCTCGGCTTGCGTTGTCCCGAGGCGGGAGATAAGAGCGAAAGATAGGATTTTTTCTCTTGAGACCACCATACTTTAATGAAGACTCGCGTCGGATTATGTTCGGTATCTCGTATAGTCATGTTATACGAAAAGTATTAATGAGTTTCCAAGATTATTAATGGGAAAATGACAATTGATTATTAATATGTTGAAATGACATGTATTGAAAAATCCTAATATTTATCGAACATTGAATGTAGGGATATAGCTTCGTTGTTATTAAAAACTAAAAGAATATGTTACATCGAATATCTTTATTCCTATGAAATATACTGCTGAAATATATATATATATACTGTGTAAAAATTTTTTATAACAGATTCACGTGGAGTTTATCGAAAAATGCGATATGCGTGTCTCCTCGTTCCAGAGTTTGTTTCGTATCAGGACCGTAGATAGATAAGCTTTTTATAGGGGCGGGTTTAGGATCGGATGAGGATTCGAGCCTCTGGTATTCCGAGCTAAAGCTACGGAAGGTACTCAACGCCCGCAATCATAAATCCTGAATATCGTCGATAGGTAGTATCATGGTTTTATAAAGGTATATAAAAAAGAGGAAAACGTTATGGGAAATGTCCTATCGGGAGACGGCGAGCAGGTGCGCCGGCCATATAAGGTTAAAAGGCCATACAGTCGACTCTCGCTTCGAAGCACGATAAACGCGATTCGCTCGTGCCTCGCCCAACTTCTACATGAGGAGTTATTACGTACGCCTACGCCTCCGGGCTCGGCCGCAGGAAACTCGAGGCGAGGAACTCGGTGACGGCGAGGGAAGGAGGTTCGTTTTTTGGTGTGTATCTACGGAAATTGAACGTCGAGAGAGCCGGCGACTAGCCGTTAAGTTGTAAATCTTGAGTGCGTGGTGAATTGCTCATAGTTTAGAAACAGTCTTTTCACTATGTTTTGATTGATGACGTAGAATAGCCAGCATTCAAGAATAATTCTTTTTACATTGAAGGTTATTTGCATGAATAATTTATCTGATATATGTATCAATAATTTTAACAAAAGCTGTACGCGAAATTCCATGCAGTTTTTTTTTTGCAATAAAATGAAATATTCATATTTTCATTATTGAATTATTTCTGTGCGTAATTTGTAATTATATTTTAATAAAAAATCTCATATTTGTAATTCTAAAATTGATTTTATTATTATTCATGTGATTATGGTATACGATTGTTTAATTAATTGGGGATTCAGCGTACGCTAATTAACATCGCTTTAACTCGGCGCGATACGATGCGACGCGTTGCGTCGTGTCAATATGTTCCGGCGTTTAATCTTCTCCCAGAGAGTGACATTATTAGCTGCAAATGAGTGAGACTCGCGCGGCGAATGGCTACAAATTAACTATGCTGCCGGTTAACTGGTCGTCGCTAATTACGACGTACACGTCAATGTGCCTGATAATTATGCCCGTTGCAGCCGCACACCAGTCGATCCCGTTTTTTTTTCGCGAGAGAGTCGTGACTAATAACGCAAGATCGAAAAATCATAGTATCGATCGACCTCTTCGGGATGCGCTGAGGCCAAACTCCCACAGGGTGCCGTCGAAGGACGGTCCACCCGCTGATCTGTACCTGTGTTCTTTTAATTGGAACCAGAACCGAATCGCCGATCAGCTGCAGGTGAATCGCAACGATTTGTATCACTGGCAGATCATTACTCATCCGTCCTCGCGCGGGGAATTTATAGCGAGTCGCCATTGTAACGAGTAGGAAAGAATCGAATCCGTTCCCCACGGGAGTAAGCGAAAAAGTTTTTCTTCGTTATCTGCCTACGTGGAAGAACGCATAGATTCTTGTTGTGATTCGATTTTGCCGCGGGAGAGAATCGCCTCCTCGTCAGCCTTTTTGTTTAATCTACAACTGTTCCACCGGCGAAAAAGCGAGCGAGCAAATAAGCTGACTAACGCCAAGATTAATATAATACATCGTTTCGAATTAGCCCTTCGATATAACGAGATTTCGTTTCTTTTAGCTTTTTATTACACTTACTTGCGTTGCTCCTATTCGTTTGCTTTTCGTCGGACGTCGCTGCGTCGTTGGACCGCTAACGATCCGGTTAGTGAAATAACCGTGCCAGGGATATTTCCCTTCTGGCATATCGATTCACGTGACGCGGGGTTACAGATGTTTCAGCAAGTGTTCGAGCGGGTTCAGGTGGTGACGGTCGATCGGTTGTTGCACGTGCTGGCCGGAAGCGGAAACGCGTTGTGGGAACGACGAAAGCCACAAGTGGCATGGGACTAAGTCTAATGATGCGCATATAAATGCGGGATGTGTGCAAAGTGAAGATGACACATGTAGATAACGGGAGGATGTGACCAGCGTTTGATATTAGCATCATAAATGGACATTAAAGAATTATTGGCTGACACTTCGTTAAGCTTCGTTATTAACGAACTATCGAACTTTCCTTTTCTAATTAGACATAGAACTTGTGGAATAACGTAAAATTTGCACTATTACTTTCTCTTAGCAATATTCTCTTATATATTTTTGCCTTTTCAATCTTATTAATAGTCTTCGCGATATAAAACACTTTCTGTGCGGAAAGATTATTATTATTAATTTAATTATTTCTGTTCACAATTCTTTCGTGGAAAGAATTAATATGTTTCATTGCTGTGTAATATTTTGTGTTTTCTAGATATTAGGAGAATTTTCATAAGATGTGAACCAATATTTTTTTTTAATTTTCTCCTTTTTTATTACAAGATGATGTCATCTACACAGTGATTTTAAAATTGTGATAATTATAGATTTGCTTTTTGGATTTGATAATTTCATGATATATTCGATGTTAATGTTGTTACTAATTATATTCATTAACGTTATTGCATCTCGTTTAATTACATATTTTTATTATCTATTTAATGGCCAACAAAAAATGTTTTTAGAGTAATTTTGTTTATTATTTATAATTAATAATATAATTACAATATTGACAGGATATAAAACAGAGAGACATAATTTCACACTATTTTTAATAAAATGTTACTAATTATACTTTACAAGAGATTTGTATCTTCTACGCTTTGTAAGAATCTTTATAATACGAAATATTTTTTTTGAAAAAACGTTTGAATATACAGCATTTATTTCAGCATTAAAAGTCGTTTAGTAAATATTTAAACAGTACGAGAGGCTTCTCACGTCCACGTGTCGTTCCATTAGTATCAGTAAAGTCTGTTTGAAAAGAAGAAAAAGAATCGATGTAAGGCTTTTCTGCCAGATACACATGGCAGAACTGTCCAGATTTGGATTCACTGGTACCAATTCGAAAGGTCTCCCGAGAGACGTTTAAATCGATACATAGGTGCTTTCTTCGGATATTTCCAGCGTTATCTGTACGATTGCATGATCCGAAGTGATCACGTATTCATAAATATTACTTTTCATGCTCGGCATTTGTTTACGATCACTTCGCACTCTTTAAATTGCTGCATCTCGAAAAGAGATTATTTTTAAATAATTAAATTAGTTTCGCAAATGTCACGAATAAGTCAATAATTAATAGCTTACATAATTACATAATATTATTTCTGTACTTCAAAAATGAAACAACTAAGAAATGTGATTTTCGAGTTATTACCATGAATGAGTTAAATAAAGCAAAAGTAAATTAATTAAATTTCACGTCCAGTCGCTAATAGCGTTTATGTTGTTCTTAAGGTTTTCAAAGAGAATATATTTTCTACAAAAGTTTTGAGTTATGTCGTTTTTATAAATGAAAAGGAGAGTATTACACAGAGAACATTTACAGTCAAGAATGTTTTGGAAAGCTTAACGTTTTAAGAAGAAATTATTTTATTTTGAATTTAGTTATTTTAGCTGATCAAGGTAAGTACAAACTGTTAATTTATTTCAAAGTATGTCACTTTTGTATTATTTCAGATTTGTTATAATTTTGCAAGATATTAAAATTGTCAAAAGAAGTGGCTTTTTAAGGAATGCGAAACAAAAATGAAATATTCTTTTTATCAATATTATTTTAATCAATCAATATTTTTCTATTAAGTTCAAAAATAGTTTTTTTATAATTAATTTTTTTAATCGTGCTACTTTTGAAACGAAGAAACGCTATCACCTTTTAAGATTTTCGGAAATAACAAAGAAATCTTGGTCATATCGGAGACTTTGGGTTCATGAAGTTATCTTGTAAGTACCATAAACTTGTAATTCTATTTTAGCCTTCCGCGATATTACGTGCCATTTAACTTTCTCAAATCGCGTTAAAATCGGCGCGTTATCTTAGATCGAGACATGGATGCCGCATTTTACGAACGAACAGGACGATGTCGGCCCTTTCCGACATTATTACTATTATTACTTATATACACCGGCGCAGTGCGCATTTAATGGAATTCCGGTCTTTACGATCGCCTGAGGAAATCGTATCCTCGAGTCACTTTACATCCGGTTGTAAACCGCGACGGACACATCGCAGTCCTTCGCGCGCTGCCGAATAACGAGTAAGTTTTACGCGTATCTTTAATGACGCCGCTTTCCATTAACAAGTCATAATTGGCGCTTTATCGATCGCTATCGCGCGTTCGTCGCCGCTTTATCTCACGCACGAGCGCGGAATCGGAACGACGCAAAAAGGCCACAAAGATCTTAGTCAGGACGGAGAAGTCGATTTAGCACCTTTATTACGGGCAGTAAATAAATAATTAAGATTTTTTTGCTTGAACACAAACAGTATCTGTTCTCTGTTAATAGCTCACGATCCCGGATGGCGACGGCTTTACGATTCAGTCGCGAATTAACCGCGACTGTTAACAGAGGCTCGCAATGAGTATTAACGATGCATAATATCTCGGCAAGGGCGGTACCGCAATAACCGATGGTTATCGGTGTTTCATGCTGAAATTCACGTGCCGCGATTAACGAGAGAGCTACTTGTTACGAGATAAAAATTTCATTGGCTAAGAAATTTTATCTTTTATATCAGAGACATAATTTGTCCAAACGTTATCATTAAATAATAAAATAATTATAATTTAGAGATTAATCTTTTACACAGGCAACATGGGATTTTTGAAGGTATCATCGATATTTGGATTATGAATGTTGGTAAATTTAAATCTGTAATAAAATAAGCAAAATACAATTTTACTTTTATCATGATAAAATTCATTGTTAAAGTTTTGACGAGTGTATCAGAATCATATTCGATTTTTATACAATCTGGAATAATAAAAAATTTGCTCTATTTCTCGAAAATTCCTTTTACTGACGGAAGAGTTAAAATTCATGTTGCTGACAGAGAGTTAATTGAGGCTTGTATAAATTCAAATTACTTTATTGTTTGTATTGAGGAATCGTTTCTTTTAACGCAAACTCTTCACAACACTATGTGTATCGAAGCTATAAATTATTACTATGCATTTTCTACAAGCAAGCATTCCGTCGCTCATCAACGTAAGCATCCGCCTATGGATCGAAGGAATTTTTCTTGAAGTGCGATCATGTTGTTAACAGGTCATAATCACCTCTCGCAAGTGTCAACCACCTGCAGCGGCTGTATTTATCATATCGACAGTCTTCCGTTAATACCTTCGCGTGGCAGCCTGCGTTTTGCCAGTCGACGTTCGTCGTCCACGTGCCGTCATTGACGACGTCATATCCGCACGCGCGTCCGCGCAAGGAAAAGCAAATCTGAATGGCTAATTATGGGGACAATGATGCGGAACTTAACCAAGACCGGAAGGAGACGGGAGACTCTTTTCGACGACACGAGCACGCGAGACTCTCTTCCGCATCGCAATTATGGCGAACGGATCTATCGCGACCGGACGACCGGTTCCTGCATGTGATAATAATAACTGCAAATTTGCTTGATTAATTAGTTCTTTTTTGCCAATAACTTGGAACAAATTGTATTTTTTGTTAAGTGGTTACTTGGTTGTATTGCTACAGAAATTTTTGCTTCTTCGGTCGTAAAGAAGCAAGCCGTAGTTGGCAGGCTATCGGCATGCAGGGCGAAATGGGAGGATTACATGTTACAACTTGAAAATGTGCGTTACTTCCCTGCAATTCCCGAGGGGTTGCCCCAAAGGGGATGGCAAGAAAAAGTAGCAGCGAAAGACCCAAGACGGTCTAAGAGCCGTCCTCCCGCGTTGTGACGGCTTAATAATCGTACGCACGGCATACGGCTCGGTTTCAGGTGGCTTTGTGCAAATCCATGTTTTACATGACGGTGCATAATTACTATCATCTTACGCTTCACGGTGCTCCAGTTCTTTGGACGGCGAGGGTGGGAGACCGACGGGCAGCCCGGATTCCCGCGACCCGGCCGGGAACGTCAAAAAGCACCGAGACGCGAAAGGAAACCTGCAATCAGTGCGTCAAAAGGCAGAACTTTCTCCTGCCGCACATATTATTCGTACGCGTTGTTACTGCTCGCACAACGGTCTCGTTGCGCGCATTCAAGATATGCAATGCTTGGGCATTCAGAATTTGGAACACTGCAAGAAAAAATATTGATCTCGTTCGTAAAGTATTATCGAATTCTTAATGAGGGAGATCATTACGCCAAATGGGATGTGGAATTGTATATAATGTTGTTTTGCGTATTTTTTGTATTAATGCATAAATTGTATAACTCGCAAGTTGAAATATAGAAATATAGAAAAAAGAAATAATTATGTCTGAAAATATAGAATTTATTCTCTAATGAAGATACCATCTCAATCGATACCATCTAAAAGTAACATAATATCAACGTTACAATTTCAATATTATAATTTTGGACTCAACAATAATTGTTATACAATACTATATATTACATTACATTTATATTGTTAAATTCGAAATTATAACATTGTTATCGTGTTACTTTTAATTTGTGTCTACTGAGATGTTACTTCAATGTCGCAAGATTTTGATAGACACGCACGCACATTTTCAGCGGCACGTGCAAATCTAGTTAACAACTACACTCTCCAAGCAGTGTTACGTTTCGTCTTAACTGTCGCTTAATAATAAATCATTAAAAGAGCCGCGAATATCTATTCATAAGCCTGTTAAGTACCGTCGAGCCGTCCCCGTCAACTTGCCGTTCCCGCGCACGGCGCGCTGATGCCTTTACTTGTCTAGCTCGAGCTTTAATCCCAGGAGCCATCCCGTAACTCACTACAGACAGGCTACGTCGCGTACATGCGATGCAACGTACGGAGGCGTGTATGCATTTATGCATACCGTTCTACGCATGGATGCAGATGCGGCACGCACAGCCCGGCAGCACCGTCCATAATCTTTTCCCGACACTCGTAATGGACGGAATTGTGAATTCAATTGCTTCTGAATTGGACTCGGTCGGTGCGCGCCTCGTAAGAGCCGGTCCGACGAATACAGCTTAAGGCACGTACCAGGTCGTGAAAGGGAGCTGCGTAGCGTAGGTGCATCCGTCAAATGAACGCGCTCGGTAGCCAGCGCGTCGCGCACAAAGAACGTCAGCGGCGGACGCTGCGCACCGGCACATAAAGATCCAATGAGTAACGTGACGACGTGGATGCCTCCGCAGTGCTCGAGAGCGCTCGAGATCGTTCACCGAAGTGGATGCTGGCAGTTAAAGAAAGTTTAAGTGCCAATCGGCGACGGGAAATTGCATTGGGACGTTTATCGTACGATAAGAAGTGATCTCGCTGGGATAAAAACGTAAAAGTCTCGTTGACTGGCAGTACGTTTGATATTCTGATGGAATAATTTAAAACGTATTGTACATTTTAATCGATAGTAGAGACTATTCGATTAATCGACTTTTATATTAAATAATCTCAGAAGTTGATAATAGCAGTTAATAATTAAATATAAATGCGAAATAGAAAATTGATGGAATAATTGATGGATTATTTAAACAAAGTTACTACTCCTTTGAATTTTTATTTTCTTGCATGATAAATGTAGAAACTTACTCGGACGGGCAATCATCGACCATAAGCCGAAACGTCCGGTTGCAAAACTCCCCGGAGGCGTCTGCTTAAATCAATTTCATTCCGGTAATTTCGCCTCTTCTAGACCAACGCCAACTGGCGTCATTTGCTTCGTGATTGAGTGCGAAAGATTGCAACCGGATTATGCGTGAGCCGACGAGTATGCATGCGCGCGATCAGAGTCCGGGGATTCTCGCCGGTCGGGGAACGACCGTAAACCATTATTCCGCAGCGTCATGTGGACGGTGCGCGAATCGCAAAAGAACCTTCGAGAGGCTGAAGAGAGAATAATGGATTCGCGAGACTGGGGATAATGGTCGCGTAACGAGCTGCAGAATGAGCAGAAACGCGTAGCTTTTGCCGTAAGCTTCGTTTTTTTTTTGCCGTACTTTTCCACATCCGACGAGATGAAGTTAATTGAAAAAAAACGAAACTACGAATTTACGGCCGTGTTTCTTAAACCTTTTAAGCTCTCCAGAACTTTTAAGCTCTCGTAACGAGAAACTTCGCTAATCATGGTTTCTTATTATATTTTCGATTTTCCCGAGCAAAAAAATCATTTAATAGATTGAATAATTCCGTAATGTTGGCTTGCTCGAAAGTGTTCGAGCTTTTCGAAGAGGAAACGAACGAAGAAAGGACGCAACGTCATGTAAGGTAGGCGCGCAACTGTAAACCGACACTTTGATAGTCGGTTCTCGTTCTTAAAGTTGGCGAGGCGTGTGCCGCCCACCGAGGACGAAAAGGGACATCCTTCGAAGAGACTTTGTAGCAGAGATTCTCACATGTGATATACATACATTGTATTCTTAAAAATATACGTATATGCATTGTATTCTTCTTGACATTGCTTCGATTTGTGCTTACATTTAAATCTTTTTTACGAAAGAAATAATAGACATTTTGTGTCATATGAGAAAATAAAGAAAATATTTTTTATAATTACTCACCTAATGACTGAGATCCACTGGCCTCCTTCATTCCTTGCAGTCGCATAGAGGCGCCACGAAGATATCTTTTGAGCGAGTTGTCCTCTTGTCTTCCAGCCACTCCCATTTTCAGCTACCAAGTTACTGCCACTTTGTCAATCCGATCTGATGCGTCCAGACACGGAAATGACCGTGACGTTAAATGCGTTCAGAACCAATCTTGTCAAAAAGATGTCTGAAATTTTATATCACAATAATTATAAATAAACATTATAATTAAAAAGGTATTAAGGTTATTTATGACAATATATATTCTATGTATTTTATGTAAGAATTACTTTAGATTAATTTCTTAAGCTAAAAATAAAAATATATATCTTTACACAAAAATAGCAGTATACATCGCAAGCAAGTCTTAATTTCAACATATCTTAGATCGTTTTCTTTTATTCAAATAATATCCTATCCTCTAACCCCTAAAATGCCTCATTTGAATAAGACAAATGAAGACATCTTGGAGACACAGTGCAAGAACGATGAAGCCGATATCCGAGATTGGAGAGAGGATCATCTATAGTGTCGCTGGGGCGTCGAATCATACCGATTGATCGCTATCATTACGAAGACAATGGCCGACATAAGCTTATTCTAACGATGACGCTTGGTTTAGAGATCGAGGATTATCTTGGTAGCATGGCGACTAACAAGCATGGAAGGTAGACTCGACTTTGTCCGATGAAAACCGATCCCCCGGCTGCTGCCCACGCTTGTATTTCTCGTTCGCTATTCGACGACAAGATAGGCAAATTGTAACTTTATTATGCAAATCGTCACGACGTCGAACATTAAATTAAAAAATTTTTTAATAATATACGTTATTCTCAAAGCCTCATGAGAAATCAAGAGAAATTAGAGGTGAATGTGATTTCAGGCGTCGTTTGAGCAAACAAAATATACTTGTTGCATATCATGTGAAAAAAAAGACAGGCTAAAGCGAATGCGTTTAGAGAGACAATTCATATCCATTACATATGTTTTGTACTCGGAAGTTTAGAACGCACTCACAGGTAGATATGCATACGTGCATGTACAGTTCTCTGCTTTGAAGCACTGTAGCTCGTTTTAACACCTTCGCCCGGTGTAATTTTTACGACGCTGAAACGTTTTCGCGACGTCGCGCTTTTACTTGCTCCTCTCCTGAATGTCGCCTCTCGCGTGAATAATAATTTCATACCCTGCGGATATGCTTCGAATTTTTTTTGCTTTTTTAGTAAGCTGTACTGAAATAACGAATAACGCGTGATGATAAAAATTTAGTAGCCGCTGATTACACGGTACTCTCTAAAAGTGAATCAGCTACACTTATAACTGTATGTAATCATCAGTGAATATTTGCTGTTTTTCACTTTTGCAGAGTACAGTGAAAGCTTTCCACTTTAGGGATAATTCGTGATTTCTTTGATTATAATTTTAACGATCAAGGTTTGAATGAAAAGAAGATTTGTAAAGGCGAACATTACATTTCAATTAGTGATAGTGCATCGCATTTTATGCCTATTCTTATTCATTTTCTCATCATTTACAGTTAAATCGCAATTAATCAGGATTTAAAATATGATTCAGAGATGCAAATGTTTGCTTGTACGCTATAATTGTCCTCGCATAAGAATACCTGCATCATGAACATGAAAAGCCGAGTTCAGCCGAGTTCCCGGGGTAGCTGCGCAGCCTCCCTTTTATCAGCACGTTTCCTCGCCATCTGCTGGAAGCTGGGGAAATCAGGAGATGTATTGAACAGGCTGGATGCGCACGGCGAGATGCGCGAATATCCGCGAATTCCCGTCAGCGGGGGACCGCAGTCCGTACAATAAAGAAAAAAGCATCCAGGACAGAGCGAGAGGAAGCGAGGTGGAGCCAGTAGGAGTGAAAGAGCACTTCGGCGAGAGAGACCGACGGAGAGGGTCCCTAATCCTCCCGGACGCTGAAGAGGCGGACTCGATTAATAGTCGCGCTCGCGAGAGAAACAACGTCGTCCTCGGTCGTCGCTCGAGATGACTTCCGCGGTGTTCTGAGCGGAACTCCCGGAACGGTGCTCTTCGATGGACGATCGTGCGCACCTGAAGATCCACGGCATTGGCTCTCCGCAGGTCTTCGAGTAAGAGGGTTAGTTCGAGCTGTCAAGCGGTCATGTAAACGTCCCGTCGTGTCCTGGTGCCGTCGTGTGGTCTATCCATCGTATGGTCCAATTGCTAATATATTTCCAGTGAATCTTCGCGGGATTTAGAAATCTTCTTCAGGCCAGAATGAGACCAAGCGCGATCGTTTTATTGCTTCTGCTGTGCGCACAGTTTCTCACTTCGGAATCGAAGCTTCGGCAACAAGCAGCCGTCGATGACGATGACGATGATGACGATGAATGGGATGATGACGATGAGGATGATGATGACGACGGAAGCTATCAGACGAAGCCCGAGATCGATGACGATGGCCGAATCTATAAAAACCCACGAAACTCACCCTCTGCTGCATGTCCAAGAGATGAAGAGCAGGCGGAGCTAATGGGCCAGAAGTGTTTGCGAAAGTGCTCTACCGATGAAGACTGCAAGAGTAAGAAAAAGAAATGCAGATGCGACGGAGCCTGTGGAATGTCGTGCATCAAGCCTGAACGTGAATGCCCGATATTAACCGAGATTGATCACGGCGTCATGACAGTTACCGAAAGACACTTTGGAGATAAAGTTCATTACGCCTGCGACACCGACTATTTTATAGTTGGTCTGTCCGAAAGAATATGTCGCGCCGATGGTCATTGGACCGGGTCTAATCCCTCCTGCAAGAAAGATTCCAACTCCTTCTGCTCTCAGCCTCCAAAGATACAAAACGCGCGCCACAACGCTCCGTTAGAGCAAACGACCTTCGATCTTGACAGTGGTGTGCAATATTTCTGTATTCATGGATATGTAGCAACGGGAGCGAAAAAAGCGAAATGTCTACTGATGGAAGGAGCTGCTAGATGGTACGGGCCAGATATCACTTGCAAGCCTCAAAGCTGCGATTTACCTCCGGACATTCCAAATGGATGGCACTCTGGTAAGTTCACGTAATTATGATCGGTTTATGTATTTAATTTTTCGTAGGGAACGGGAGAGATTTTAATTATCAATTATACTTTTAAGGGGAATGTTACACGTATGATTGTCGCGTATCGTATCATTGCATGGAGGGTTACGAATTAGTCGGTAAAACGGAGAAACTGTGCCTGGCGGATGGCACATGGACCCCGAAGGAGTTACCGCAATGCGTTCAAGTAAGAAAATACGAATAAAATTTTGAACTCTTTCTCGGAAACAAACCGTACCTAGACGTGTTCAATATCTCGTGCAGGTCACGTCCGTGCAATGTCCGAAGCCAGAAAATCCAGTCAACGGCAAGGCTGTCTACACCTCCTACGCGTATAATTCCATTGTATCGTATGAATGCAAGTACGGGTACACTGTAGTAGGCGCAGGAACTAGACGTTGCGGTGCTGACAGAAAGTGGACTGGAAAGACGCCTACTTGCCAGGAAATCAATTGTGGTTTACCTGGCGTGTTATATAACGGTTGGATTGAAAATATTGAAGCCGGTGTGTTATTTAAAATTGTCCGAATAATATAATTTATGATCGATATGTATATTATAATCGTTCTTTTTTTTTGTGGAATTATTGCAAGCGTAGGCACAGGTATGGGCGCCAGCATAATCTTCCGCTGTAAGGATCACATGAAGTTGGAGGGTAATACTTCCTCTGTCTGTCAGAAAGATGGCAAATGGCGTTACCCTTTACCGCAATGTTTAGCACCGTGCGTCGTCCCACAGATCGAAAACGGTTACGTTGTCGTAGCCAGCGATGAGAGAGATCACATCAACAATGTTACGGTGGTGGAGCATGGCGAGAGACTTCGGGTTACGTGCATTCAGAATTACGAATTCGCCGCCAACAGCACTCCGGTGTTATGCAATAACGGTACTTGGTCGATAGTGCCAAGTTGTTCGCCAGCTCGATGTAAGAATATGCCGAAGAGCCCGAAGAATGGGATGGTAATAGCACCGAAGACAGATCACGGTATGAAGGCGATATTTAAGTGCAAAGACGGCTTCAAGTTGATTGGTGGTGGTCCTTTGAATCTCTCCACATCCGTGGAATGTCGCTATGGTAACTGGATTGGCGATCTACCGTATTGCGAGCAAGTCTTCTGCCCGTTTCCCGGTCTCATCGAACATGGCAAAGTTTTTCTGGTCGGCAACATGGGAGTTTACGATTATAGACCGTATGTGAAGAAAATTGTCAATAACAAGCAGATTATGTATGATTGTGATAAGGGTTACGTTCTCGATGACGGGCCAACTGGCGCGACTTGCATAGGCGGTGCATGGAGTCCTAAGGAATTGCCCAAGTGTATTCTTGGACAGCATCCCCGACTTAGATGGAGCAGACGACGTAGATCTGTAGACAACGACAATGTTACCTTGAATTACAACGTTACTCTAAATTACAAGTAAGAATTTATTTATTTTTTTACAATAAATATTAATAAATATTAATATAAAATCAATAATTCAGTAAATTGAAATCAGGGTGAAAGAGAGGGAGCGAGAGCGAGAGAGAGAGAGAAAGAGAGAGAGAGGGAGGGGGGAGGTTTATATTTATTTTAGTTTACACTTATAAGTAAATACAGTTTATTTTATTTTAGAAAAAATGTAACAGTATTTAATAAAAATGATGTAAAAACATTATTAAAAATAAAAATTAAATATTAATGTTTCAGAAAATTCATCGACTTCTTCCGTAAAGTGGGCAAAAAACTTCTACATATGGAGATGAACAGAAGCCGTGAACATTCCAAGCATAAAGCGGACGCGAAACTTGCATCTATTGCTAGCCAACAGAACAACACCAATGCGTCCGATCCATCAACTTGGAAAGCACACGCAGGTCATAGCAATAAATCCCGTTTACGAGAGGAGAGAATGATTGATTTTCTCAAGATGGTATACAGAAAATTACAGCGCATGGATGCCAAACAACCGAATAATTCTAGCAACAATACTATGCACGACCTACTGAATGCAATGAGCAAGAACTTCTTTCATGTAGACCTTGCGGAGTCGCGACGTAACGGTAGCAAAGCCCGCTCGGATTTTGAGATACGTAATCAGAGGGAGTTCATTAAATTGAAGAGGGAATTCGAGCGAATCATGAGATTTTATAACAAATCTATACGCTGGAACGAAAAGCAGAATCGAAAAGATGCGAAGAGGAAAGGCTTGTCGCATGCTGAGAAGCGAAAGGATAAGAAAAAGCACAGGAAGAATTATTACAAGGGTTTCTACGAGTTCGTCAACAGTTACGTAACTGAGAAGCTGTCGATGTTGGAGGCGCGCAACGCGACCGAGGAATTAATCAAGAAAATGAATATCGACAAGTTTACCGTGAGGAACGGCACGACTTTCACGGTTGGTGAGATGTACGCATTTTTCAAACATATCATACAGGATAGATTGAACTCGACGGAAGAAAGCGTAACCGTAGAATCTAGCACGTCACCGGCGCCGAAGGCCGCGTCATACGGTAATCAATCATCGACAATCCCGAGTAACGATGTTGTACTCGACAACGAGATTCCAGCTAAAGACGGAGCGCCCAAACATCGCAGCAAGCGGATACGAAACACGTCGGAGGAAGCTGGCGCTTCACGTCAAAAGAGGAAGCTTTTGTCAGTGAAATCAACCAGCATGGACGATCAAAAATATTCGGGGAAGTCGAAGCCCATCGACGATGCCAAATCAAAACAGTTCACTTTCGACGAGCTGCAGGCGCAACAGCAGAGCCGTTCGAAACGATTTCTGCCGCCTTCCGAGCTGGATAATCAAATATTCCTCAAGAACTTGTATCTCAACGCTTACGAGGACGAGTATCGAGCGAATGTGAAGCGATCCGTTGACCAGATAAATCGCACAATTGGCTGGTTTTCCTCGAGAAGGCGCAAGGGAAACCTCGGTGCGTACGAGATCAATTGAGGAAATAATGTGTTGTGATATTAACGGAATTTACTAAGTTATTTACCGATATCAATCGATTTTAGGTGAAGTATACACTATATATATATATTATATATATATATACGATAGTTATAATCGTTGTCCCTCGTCGATACGCACTGTAACGTGTATCGCGCTTTTTGAAAAATAAATCTTTTCCATGCAAACGTCTGTATATATCCACATTTTGACCCTCGTTCAAGAACGCGCAAATAAATTGTCAATAAATATTTAAAAAAAACTCAAATTAAACCTTTCGTTATATTTATTGTACAATCACATACATAAAGAAACCACATGTACCAATTATTCGATGAGGGAACAAATCGACAAAAATCAGATCGAGTGTATCTCACGTTACGCAAGCTTGGTCATGTAAAAGCCAATCTCAATTCTCGCAGCGTCTCGATATAATGAGACATTACGCCACAGGCGATATCATAAAATTTTTTTCAAATTATTTATCTTGCATGCACCGGTACCTCACGAAATTACTCGCCGCAAAAATGATTCGATCTCAGAGGCGCGATCGTAAACATTTGCAATTTCTGGCGCGATATCTCTCGATCGGGTGATACCATGACGGTGATTATGCCGTAACATCGTCGTTGCTGTTGGTGCAATTAAGCCTAAAAATAAGTGTAGCTCGAAACGAGATCAAGGGGCGCGGTTGAGGCGAATAACTCGCGTAGCACGCGGCGATGTCGGTTCTCACCTGTCAATAACGACGATGTCATTAATTACAGCCCAATTATAATTCATGAACGCTCGCGAAACCGTGTCCGATGCTATCGAACGACGCACCGCTCGCTCGTTAACATATCCACCGTGACCATGCTGCTTCTCGGAAATAGCGTTAAATCGATTAATCGCGACCAGTCCAGCACCATTTGTCATGATAAGGAAACCGCGCGTCGGACGATACCTATGATAATATGTTGTTAGAAATACGACGTAGTTGTCAAAGCGACGAGAGATTATATTCAAATTTGACTAGTCGTGCGATTTGAGGCGGGATTATGCACGAGGTGTGATTATACACGTCGCAGTAGGTCCTCCTTCGCGAATTATTGGCGTTGACTAATGACAAGCTTTAGAATATCATCGAGGTACCTAATCCTACTATCCTCCAGTTTGCAGTGTGCAAAAAAAGGCAATCTCCTTCGCGCATAACGGAACGTATGACATTGGCAATAATGTTGAAATAGGTGAAATTCGATAAATACTCGCTCAACGATACGATTTGAATTTTAAATGTTGAACCGCGCGTCAACTCGTTGAGAGGATGCGCTGAGGAGAATGTGTGGAACCGGCGAAAATCGATACATCGGGGGCATTGTTCTCTTGCGTCCGTAAATGGCGAACCATTAGAGCGCCTGCGCTTAACGAAAAGCTAAACGAGAGAAAAATAAAAGTGCCGGGCACGCACCACTAATTCACTTAGACTGGCGTTATTCCAGCTCATACGGCGATGATTATGCGGTCAGTTGACCGGTGCTAAACGTGCTAAACGCGAGGGAGCTCGTGGTAAGTGGTTACCGGTTCGACTCGGTATTCATTAGAACCCTCTCACGTGCAACCTTTGGCATACACAGACAGTTCATCGTTAGAACTGTTAAAACTCGTTAACGATAAATAATGGAAAGCGCGTGCGTGGCAGGGGATCGCGAAAATTGTTCCGTAAAGTGTAACAAGATCGCTTCGTAAAAAAAATTAAAGAGACTTAATATTATAATTATGGAGCGCAATTGATTATTCCACGATATTCCATTGATATTCGTTAATTGGCTCCTTTAGAATATCATCAGACGGGGTTTAATATGCTGATTGCGATGGAAAATAATAATTCACGATAAAGTCATATTGTCATTGCACTCTAACAATGAGAGAGAGGTGAAGAACGATAGCTTTGAACGTTCCTTGTTGCGGCAAATGCTATCGATCACCCACTTCAGACACTTAGGAGCTCTTCTCGGAATCAGTTCCCGAGTAGTCTCGCATTTCGCCGTTGTCGTTCATGAATCGTGTCGTAGTCGTCGTCGACAATGCGAATGAAGTCGGGCTCGGTGGCAAGAGGCCCCGAGTAACCGACGATAATTTCATTGAAAGAAGAGTTAAGCGGCGTCGGGCTTCCTGCCAATTCAACTTGCCAAGTGTCGCCTTAGATCGCAGTCAATGCCGCTGCGAAATTGCTCGATGGCTAAGGCTCAATGAAATCTACCAGTATTTCAATCGGGGATTTCCCTAGATAACCCATGCCATGCTCGGATAGATGTAGCAGGAAACACCATTGTGACTACTACGAATTTATGAATGGGAATAGCCCGTGCCCGGCTAAAACGAGGCCGCTTGGATAGATTAGAGAAACTTGGAGAAAAGGGTTTGCCTTTCAATTGTATACTGCGTGGACAATTGACCGGTAGGTCAGTTGTCAAGACTTCCCGCAAGTAATTCCTAGTTCCAGCATTCCTGGAACTTTCTATAAACCGCTTGCTTCTCTACGAAAGCTCCTACTCTGCTGCGCATCTAACTTTCGAGCGAATATGAAACTATTTGTTGTTTCAACGTACGTTTCAAATTACTCGGTGAACAAGCGATGGTATTCCGTGGAAATTGTAAACCTACATTATATTACGTAGAAACTATAAATTTTGACGTTTAATCTGCGAAAGGAAAACATAGATAATATTTTGGTTTAATATATTTGCAAATGTAGCTCTATAAATTCTACGAAAATCACTTTTCGTAGACTACGTCATTCATCATTTCATCGATCGCGGTGAAAATCGATATGCATATGCGGACGTTAAACAACGTGCGACGCAGAAGTAACATAGTAGTAAAGAATAATCATGCTAATAGAGCTGTCAAGTAGCTCATACTTGTATATAGCGTATAAATGATTAGTATGCGGCCGTAGAGGCTTCCTGTTCCGATGTACATTGATAAGTAACGTTGCATTTCTGTGTAGCTAATAATGTATTCCACGAGCGTTCAGATTAATGGTGTGAATCAACATTTAAATTTCTTTACATGTAATTTCTTTCTAAGCTTTTCAACGTTTTCAGATAACACAACTGAGAAACTAAAGCCTTAACATGTTAAACTAGATCTTTACTTTAAATAATATTTTTTTATATGAATTCATATACATATCTTGTTCTGCAAATTGCGCACCGAAATCATTTTCAATCTTAAAATGCAATCATAAGCCGAAATAAATTGGGATAATAATATCACAAATGAAATTGACAAGCAATTTAATAATTGATTGACGGCTTAATATATTTTATTAATTTTTGTTTTCAGATAAGTTTTCTAACGTCATCAATATATCTTGTATCTTACATTTTGCTCTTTGATAGAAATGTCTCGTGACGCGAAAAACGTTTACTAATTTTATGACACAGCATCTCGTGCCCCTTTAGGAATTTTCCACCTGGCCTCGTCAGCGTTTGCGAGTCGCATTGTAATTGCCGATGCAAAAATGTATAGTATTGAAATGTCGGGACATATAAAGACCTTAAAGCGGCCTTGTGCCGAGCCTCTTCCGCCTTCATCGTTCCCGGCTATCCACATTACATGCCAAGCGTCATTTGCGTCGCGCTCTTGGCGGCGTTATAGGAAATTAGCCAGCTGGCACAAGCAAAGTCCAAGATTATGACACTTCCCTGGCGGTCTTTACGTATCGACGACGTCGCAGGCATCACAGGACATCTGGCAACCTCCTATCGACTCTTGGTTCTTCTCACCTTCCGAAGGAAAGGATTTGCTCGTTCACTCGCTCGCTAGGTGGCCGTTCTTTTGCCACTTAACGCTTTGCGGCGTGTCTTCCTCTCAAACATTCGTTTCCCATCCGCCGCTCTGTAATCAGCCGTGCATCTTGCTCATTAGCACATCTTTTCGGCGGCCCGCGGATTTCAATGAAACACTGGATGCGCGAATCGTCAAGCCGCGCCGCACGCGAATCTCATTCGTAATCACCTCTCAGTTTGAGCATATGAGACTTTTTGCCGCGGGCGGTGCGAAGACGGCTTAAGCAGGTGCCGTGGCCATAATCGAGCGCGATCACACGCTTCGGGTGAGATCGCGTCGGCTAAATTAAATCGGACGAAATGGTCTGGTCGAGAAACGAAAAACGCACGGGGAAAGCATTCTTCGTACGAATGATGGAATAATAATTGATCCGTAACAGTGATGCGCCAAAACCGTGCAGGTTCAGTCCGTGAGATTGTAAATTAAATTGCATTAAAAGAGGAACGCATTAAAGAGTATTACAGATAACGTTTGAACTGAGACGAGCACTCGTTTATTCAATCTTGAAAACGTCCCATGAAATTTGAGGCGTGTATAATAATTTTTATTTTCGCTCGCATATAAAATTTTTTTGTTAATCGTATACATTATACATGATAAATTTTAATTGAAAAAAATTAATTTTTATTAGATTATATCAGGAGCATTTTTAGATACCTAAGACATAATGTTTGTTTAACAAGAAAAGGAATATTATGATAACGAATATATATTTCTTTGTAAGAATATTTTTTTTTATTATAAATATGTGTTTTTGTTGGGGAAACTGGTAAGATCATTGTTTTCATCAGCTGTCAATCTATTCAGTTCGTAGCACGTGCACATCATTTTTGTAGTAAACCAATTAAAAGAGACATCTGGAGATACGGCCGAATTGGATTCATACATGGATTCGAGCAATAAATAGGAAGAAAGTAGATAATAATAAGAAGATTGGATATCGCGGTTTCTGTCTTGGCGCAGATTTATCGAAGCATTGCCAAATATGGATTTCGCACCTTGCTACGTCGTGTATACATGAAGAGTAATGCGGTTGTCCCACAAACGGCAGATTTCGCGCCTTGCCCATCCGTTTAAGGTATCGTGCTTACGGGCTGATTACACGCTGGTTAATTTCAATAACGAGAGTCTCACACACACACACACACACACATACACATACACCACGTAAATTTCGACGGAGAACCGTATACGACATCGCGGAGAAAGACGGAAACAAACGCCTCGTGCATTACTTGCACGTTTCGAGGTCATCGCTGGCAATGGAACAAAATTAACCGTCGAAAGGCTCCGTGCTTGTTACACTGTCAGCAATTAAACATTTTCTCTTGGCGTGCCTTCTCATTACACGCCAAAGAAGTGCGCCAGCGCCTGGTCATAGGAGTTTCGTGAACGTTCACTTTATTATGTTCAGTCGCCTTCGAGATATCGAACATCGGTCGTAAAGTTTTCGCTGGAGGAAAACCGAGGAGTCTCGACCTACAAAAGCGAGGCTCGTTAAAGAGATTCACGAATAATTGACTCTTTTTTCGAGTAGCGCGATAGCCGTGCGCGCGCGCGATATCATTGAATAATCGATCAAATTGTAGCGGTCCATGTACCTCTTTAACCACATAATGACTGCCCACCGCGACGTATAAACGCGCAGAATCGGTGCTTGAGATCGGCGAGGAAAAGATACTCCCCGAATGACGGGCGAAAAACGGAGTTAATCAAGTGCACGCTGCGTAGCTCATGAAAGCGAGCGAGCGATCCTCTTTAATTGACACGTACACCCGCTTTCCCGTCGCACCGCGATCGAAATTGGATCCCTTTGACCGTTGAAAACCACGCGGGGATAGTCGTTGCATATAGTTAAAGGTATCGACTTTCAAAATATTCATGAGGATATCTCACTTCGCGTCAATATTAAATTCGTTGTTTATATTTATTTGTAATTTTCATAATGACAGAACTTGCTGAGAGTCTGGTTTCGTTCGAACAGCTTATTCGACGGCGTACTATGTGAAAGAATTAACTGTGAAGGAGCCGTGAATAATTTAGGGTCTTCTGAAATAATGAAATGGATCTGAATCGACATGATGCATCCATCCACTCGTAGCAAGCGAATGAATCTTTTCCCGGGTGGATGAATTTCTCATGGGTCCTCTCATGGATCATGGGATTTGAAAATGAATTAAATCCTATCGCACGCGAGGTCGTTTCAATTCGAGACGCGTTTACTCATCGGAGAACGAGCCTGGTGGTCTCCGCTTGCATCTCGCGTAGAAAGCACCGCTTATTGTGAACTGCTGCTGCTTGTGAATCCATTCTCTCTCTCTCTCTCTCTCTCTCTCTCTCTCTCCTTCTCTCTCGTCGCACCGGTCTCTAAACGCGGTGGAGCTTTTTATAACCGGATTTACAGGCGCACAGGTGGCACGACTAAACGTACATATGAAGAGGACGCGTCGGGACATTGTACGACTCAAGATTCGGATTGCCTCGAAATTGCTCTCTACGAATGAGCTCTCTAGCTGAACCTGGACGCAAGATCTCTGAATCGAGATTGGAACGGGTTTGAGTTAAACCTGCGGTTATTAGTACACGAAAGAAATATGATGCTCTATTCGGTATCTGACATGGAAATAATGAATACAAATAATAACTGCATGATTTGTCATTTTTGTGAATTGGAAAGTCGATGATTAATTTTTTTTTTTTTATATTACAAGTTGCAGCAATTTATTGTTATCAATAGAAAATGTTATTTGTGGTTATCTATGAGAATTTAATTAATTTAACGAATGCGTCAACATTGCATTTGCCGGTTCTCATAAATAATATTTTCGATTAATAACAATTAATTGCTGCAGCTTGTAATGCAAAAAAAATTAAATTAATTATCAAATTTTCAATTTGAATTTTCAATTCGCAATAAAATTAGTACAAATAAATGCAGCAACGTAAACCTTGTTTCTAAGAAAGGTGCTATCGAAAAAAAAAAAAAAAAAGAACGAGATATCTGCAGCGGATCCTGCGGCTTTAATTCGAATTAGATTGGATCCAATTTATACCCAATTAACTGGAAAGACGGTATCTTCTGGATAGAGAGATTGTTTCGCTCCGATCTCTCAAGTATATATTTTGGATTCGAAGGGATTCCGTAAGAATTGGTCACGCTAGATTTCAGAGTTGATCCACCCTCGTCGTTGATAAGTATTGCCCGTCTTTTAAGCAGTCGGGCACCATTTCGAATCAAGGACGTCTCGATTTCTTTTCCGGAGATTGGAAAGGAAGCATTCCTAGTAATATTATGGGCGCGCAAAAGGCCGAAACGATCACGAAATTTCTAATTCGGAAGCGAGCCAGCCGAATCCTTTTAATTGAAGTATATAATGATGTCCTTGTATCAGACTGCTCGACGGAGCCGCGATGAATCTAAACTAAATCGACGACCGACAACGTGATCCCCTGTCTTCCTCTCGTTGTGAACGACTCCTCGCGCCAGTCTATCGTGTGGGAGAGGCCTGAAAGGACGCGTTGTTTTAGACAGCAAATGCTGCCCGTCACCGTTCTCAACGCTCTTCATCAACGAATAATGATGAGTCTTATACCTTGAGACAGCGTGGCGATGAATAGCTCGCTTGTAAGATTTTGTGGTCATGAGGAATTTTTATTATGAACCCTTGTACACGATTGCTATAAATATCGCGCGATTTTGGAGGGTACGCGAAAGGAGTGCTGGTACCCAACAGGAAATGTCGCTCGTGAAGATGAGCCTCTTTAACCTTTGTGCAGTTACTGTATCTTCGAAATAAATATGCTGAGAAATAAGAAAGAGAAATGAGAAGTAAGAATTCATTATTTTTATAAAAGGATTTTGATTTGTTTCATATGTGTAGATTATAAGTATCCAATTATTAACGTTTTATCCGACCGATGAAAATAAAAAAAAAATGAATTCCTTTTTTATTCGATATTTCATAATACATATGTCAAGTACAAATGCACGGAATCACTGTTTTTCATTTTCTATAATGTGATTCCAGCGGTCCACAGAATGTTTATGAGCGATGGAAAAAATATTTCTGACAAAAATTCCGTGATAGTCCGTCGGACACGTGGTAGTGTAAGATAAAGCTTTAAATTCTGTCGAACGTATTTCCCGCCGACCGGCTCGTAAAATCTCGTTGACGTGGCTACAAAGCGGCCGATGGAACCGCCATTGAAGGCGCTAATCGATACTCACGACCGAAGAGTAACGAAGGATTCGCTTATGACCTCTGACCCTTTTAGTGCGGCATTACCGTAGGTGTGATTTAATGACAATGCTACTAAAGTAGCGTTTGATAACGAAGTAATGAGGATAAAGTAACGTTGGCGAATAACACGTATTTTAAAACATTAATTTCGTAAAAAAACCGCGAGTTTTCGAGATACAGGTATAGATGAATGGCGGCAGATGAGCTTTAATCCCGGCTTAATTTTAGCTTCTTTATTTTTCTACATTTACTTCTTTTATTAACGTTTTTCAACATGTACAGTATAAATCGTAAAGAAGAAATACTGATTATATACAGTGAGAGCAAAAAGTATTTGTACAAGAAAATTTTTTATAAAAAAAATCTTATTTGTAAAAAATAAACATTGATTAGCAATTTTATACAATAAACATATTCTGTTCTAACACAAACAAACGAGCTTCGCATGTATTTCTGATTCTAGAAGCTAAATTTCTCGACTGTACGAATACTTTTTGTGGCATTCAAACAATAGATTTTTAATTTTCGCTTATTTTTCAGATGATACATTTTCTATAATTAATACACATCTTTTTGGTATATATAATTAAGAAACATATAATCTATTTTATTCTTTATGAATAAATTATTAATTACTTAGCAAGAAATGAACGTCAATTAAATCGACGTTGAATCGACGTCGAATTGGTATTGAAATTCGTATCGATATCATTTCTCATTGGATAATATTTATTTTTTAAAAATAAAATTTTCTTAAAAAATATTTTCTCGAATATATACGAATACTTTTTGCACTCACTGTATATAGAATTAGAGAAGCGATCAATAGATACAGAAGAGTCTGCACTGGAATTGCACAAAGTTCTTGTGATGACAAAAATATTTGTTTAAATATTCACTTGTTTATTTAGTACAATAGTTTTTAAATATTTAGATGATTTTGGAAAAGATAATAGATTCTAGTTATGTTTTATTTTCTCACATATCATGTGCAATACACGCGCGTGCGTTCATACACACACACACACACACACACACACACACACACACGAGAAGCAGAATCACGAAAAGATTATTTTCTCCAATTCGCGCTTCTTTCTCGACGAAGGACGTCAAGTCGGTGGAATGTTTCTCGCATCAGCAGCTCATGTTGTCCTTCCTCGTGGTCCAAGGGTCGCTCAAATTATAATTCCTCGATCCGAAGGAGAGTGGGAGACGAAAGGGGAGAGAGGCCGCGGGGGTAAGTAGTGAGAACTCTTCTGTGGTTCCAGGAGAGGAGGACAAAATAGTCGCTACTTGATGGCGACTTAAGGTGATTTTGAATGGTGCCTAACGACTTCGAGCCGCGTCATGGGGCCCTGTATGCGACTGCCGCGCCAAATAATACGGAGTCACGCTGGGCAACGTGTCCCGATGTCACGATGGTGAACGGCTACGGTGAAGATAATGTCCTCCCACACGGCCGTCAGTTCGCTATTCCGTGGTTCTTAACCTCTCACCCCACCACCGAGGTGTCTTTTTTTCTTAAATCTCGTGGTGTCCCGCATAATGAAGCTCGCTGGATCCGCGCGCCGGATGCGCAGCGGAGAACTTTATTGCGAATTAATGTTTTTTTTTTTTTATTATTATTTCTTTCGACGGTATGCGGTCTACCTGGCTCACGATTCAAATGTCACTAGCTGGACTCGATTAATTGTGCACTAGCGCGTGTGTCCACGCCTTCGCGTGATAAATTGGCTTTTGCCTACCTGAGATCGGTGGGAGTCGAAAGAACGTTCCATTAATTAAATTTGCCGATAAGCGCTAACATTACTAAATGACCTAACGCAGCTTATTAACATTTATGTTGGCAAACATTTATGTTGTTACTTCGGTCAGAATTAAATATCTAGATTCAGAGCGAATCCGGTTTCCAGATGCTGTGGTAGAACAACGCGTTACGTTATTACGCGCAATAAATCATGCTTCGGCCGTGCAGTTCGTTTCGCCACCCGCTTAGCAAACGGGTTAATCAATTTCGTTTTGGCAGTAGTGTTATCTTAACGGTTTATCTTCAGCATTCATCAGCATCGATGGTCATAAAAGCAGTACGTTAAATGTAATATTAAGCGTTGATTCTTCACAAAGCTTGCCGCAATCATCAATATATTTCCGTCATATGTCATGTGTCTTGCAGTAAGCCGTCGCTACGATTCAGTTGTTTTAGGATCACGCAGCTCGAAGGTGCCTGACTGGCAAGAAAAGAGCCCGAAGGTGGACTCGGCATGGATGGCTACGGATGGCGAAGTTTGTTTTTATTGGTCCGAGAAGGGGAATCTTCATCCGCGTGCGATTCCTTTGACGGATGGTCGCCCGCACTCTCTTTCTTTCCTTCCCCCTCCCCTCTCTCTCTTTCTTTCTGTAGTAGAAAAATAATGATGTCCCTAGGCATGACGACGAAGTCAAGGATTACTTTAGTGTCCCGGCACGTCCAGTCGGCGACGGACTCTGAGAAAATAATCGCGCTTTTCAGTATTTACGAGTATCCCATGGAATATCGTGTACCAAGTAAATGCACGACTCCGTCTGGCACGAAAGTTTATTTTTCGACGAAGAGTCGAGAGGACTCACTTGGTCCCCCTGCACGTGACGTGACTTTCGGCCCCTGGGGACCGATGACAGGGTCATATTCTCAACCTCGCGGGCAACACGTATTACAATGTTTTCTTGAACGCGTTGTAGGATTACTTATAGGAAGTGGGATTAAATAAAAATTGTGAATTATCAGACTATTCGAGCTGGATATTATTTGCGAAAAACTTTTTTTATAACAGTAATTTAATAATATTATTACACAAAAGTTTTAAAGATCTATATTTCGATCTATGATATTTAATCGAACGACTGTGAATTTAAAATCATTAGGTTTCTTAATAGAACGACTTAGAATAAGATCACTGAAGGTGATCATGTTAAAAAGGTCAAAATATAGATCCTTAAATTACTGTTATAAAAAAGTTTTTCGCAAATAATATCCAGCGCGGCTCGAATAGCCCGATAATTCGCAATTTTTGAATTTATATTTTTGAAAGCTTTATTATTATAGTTTGCATTTTAATATTCTTTATTTCTTTTTAATATATCATTTTCTTAATAAAATTATTCTTATAAAAATAATCTGATTATGAAGAGAATACCTATAAAATCGCAAATACTTGAGGAAAAACTATGATTAAATTTCTCTGCTGCGTAGTTTGTCATATTTTCCAATAATATTTAAAAGCTGTTTGATGTAGATGTCAGTTCACACTTATTGTCAGCACAAAAGGTACATAGTTTCTTTTTATTATAATTCACTCCTATTGAATAACGTTGTAAAATGTCATCGATAGGTTTGTACGCGACCATGACGAAATAATTTAGCGGGCTCGTCTGCTATGCAACCAAGCGAATCGGAAAGAATGCGAAAGAAAGCGAAACTCTCGGGTCATTGAACAATAGGATTCTCCAGTGTTGGTTCAACTTAAAGACAATTGTGCGAATCTAATTGTTTACGGTTTGAATGCTTAGCAAAAGTTTTCTGCATTGGAAACGTCTTCTTGGAGCAATAATTAACAGTAAAGCCAAAAGATAAATTTTTAAGGTGACCGTAAACAGATTGAAAACATAAAACTGACTTTAGATTTTTTTCCAAGAAACAAATCATATTTAAGAAAAATCGTGGATAATTCGAACCTGTTAGATTAGCAAAAAGTATAAAGCTAAACTTTCGAAAAATTTGCATATTCATATAATAAAACTTTTTACAATTATTTCTTTGATGAATGTTAGAAGTTAGTTCAAAGTTAAATAAATTCTCTTGTTACAAAAGTAATTTACATTTCTTAATCCTACATGGAGAAAAATGTCTAGTTGGATTAATTAGAATTCTGGTTAAAAATGAAAAATCAGAATTTTCTGGTTCGTCCATTTTCAATCATTTTTCTCAGTTCTCAGGAGGATCAAGAGAAATAATTAATAATTTGCAATTATTTATTATTGTGAGTGACGTAAATTGCAAACGCGTTCGAAACGAAAGAAGACATAACTGTCGAATGTAACATCGTCGATAAATAATGCAAGACTCCCCGTTGTCGCGATATTCATACTGGAGCATTAAACGGTTGAAAAGCTCAAGAGTAGGGAGAAGATGCGCTCACTGCGAGCGAGGAACGCGGTCTTTGCCTCGTCTTCTTTTCGTTCTTCAGGCAGCACCTGCCATGACTCACCGCTCGGCTCCCCCGCAAAACTTTGCCGGATTACAAAGACTTAAATACCACTCGTCCGCCGAATATATAGGGCCATAAGACATATACGATGCCAAATTCGCGACGCCAAGATTCCGTGCCCGTGGCGGTGGAAAGATTCGTTGCGAGTAAGAAAAAAGGAGAATACTTTGAAAAATAGTCGTCATTCCGCGGGATTAGCGATTCGTTAAGATTATAGCTCGTAAAAATTGCAAATCCTCGACGCCGAAGGGATTTGTAAGGTTGTCGGTCTACTAGCGGATCAGGGTCGGTCATGTACGCGTGTCTCTTCGTCGTAGTGCTGCATGTTACATTTTTTTTTGTTGAAAGATGTAAAAAATAAAATAGCAATACAGCCTTTCGGACACATAAGAAAAGTATATGTATTAAATTTCCATGGTTTCCAGATTCTTTTAGTAGCTTTTGATTTTTTTTAAATGTGTAATAAAAAATACAATTTCTCGTATTATGCCTATAAGACACAACAAAAGAAATTGCGAGAGTTGTTACCCCTTTTTTTCATCATCGTCCCCAACTATATCAAAATATTTTGAAAATTTCTGCGAAGCACGTACGTTTTATTTATTTGTAGCAAAGAATGACGACAGCTAATGGTGACTGGCGACGACGAAGATGGTTTGTTCGAAGGCCGTTGGGCGAGCCGACATGAGGTGATAGCAATTATTATCTGATTTTTTTCTCTCATTAAGCGCACGCCTTGAAGAAAGCCATCCGATGCAGGGAAAATGCTTAAAGACGCAGAGAGGCAGCCGACTCTTGCCTCTGGGGATAGGGCGTAAAGATGAGAAAAAGGAGAAAGAAAACCGGCGCATGACCCGACGAGCACGCAGCATCTTGTCGACGATGCTGCTCTTCTCGTGCTGCTACGTTGCTCTATTCTTAGCCTACGATGGGACAGGTGGCAGAGCCACGTACGCGCCTCTCTTTGTTCCTGTATATCCTATATAACTATATATCGTTGCCTCTTACCCGTCGCACTCGCTATTTCTCCTATCTAGTTATGGAATTCCACACGAGTCCATATCGTCGACTTCAAGCACTGGCAGATGTTTGCGCGTGGAGAATGTTATAACGTAAAGACGATCGGTAACATTGTAGTCTTTTGAAAGTTTTACTATTAAAATGGCAAAGTGGAAAACTATCACAGTTACACTGTTACATTCATAATGTCAAGTTATACACAATTAATAATAATGTGAATTTTTCAAAATAATTTTTATAAATCGTCGCTACTCAATATGTTGTTAATTTAATTAAATTAATAATAATTTAACAATGAAATTAAATAATTTAAGCCAAGAAAATTTAGTATTAAATTTGTGTCTTAAATTTAGATTATTATTTACTAAGTGCGTATTTTTTTTTTAATGATATTTAACGTTTATAATCAGTTGAAGAGGGTGAAATGTTTTCCTTTTAATAACGAATGTGTAATATATTTGTTTTTCTAGTTATTCTCGTTTTGTCTTTGAAAAACAAGTTCCCCTGAATAACAGATGCGATTTAAAAGTGACAAAAAAGACATCTCAACATTTTAATGCCGACTATGCTCGTCGAAATTTTTACAGCTTGCTGAAATTGTCCCGTCTTCGTCGAACGAGAGGTAACGGCACGCAGAATGTCAAGCGATAGCGAATACCGATTTCGCGCGATCCTGCAATTCACGATGACTTGGATGTCGTATTTGAGACTTTTCATGTACTTGAGCCTTTACACGCCTCGATCACGGTGTCCGTCTATGGGCGAGCATATAAATTACATTCTCGTGCGTGGAACCACACCGTGACAGCAGACAAAATACTCGGTCCCGCGTGGTTCCTAGATCTGCCGGTGATATCTTCACTAAACGTAGTGCCACCCAAGGTGTTAGCCAGTCCGAGATGGCACAGCCAGATAGACAACACCGTCCCCATCGCATTAGCTATTTTACGGTCAAGAGATGCACCTTGAAAAATGTATAAGAGGGAAGAGGGGAGAGATAGGAAATGCGCGATCTTGCCAAGTGGGTGACAATGACTTTACGGGCGTCGTCGAGGCACTCCTAAGGTGAAGGATCTCTCTGGGGAAATTTCAAAATTATACATGACGAAACTTTCGCTTTTTGTAAATATAAATATATTTAGATTTAAATAAGCATAAGGCCGAGTTCCACAATTCACGATTAACTCTTAACTGAGATTTAACTTATTTTTCATCTCTTTCCAATTCTTGAATATCGTGAGTTGTGGAACTGGGTTTAAATATGTTCAAGATCTAAATATATTCAATATCTAAATGTCAAGAATGTCATGTATAATTTTGAATTGTGAAACTGAGCCTTATGCCATTTCCACCAACATAGATTAACTTTAATCTCAGTTCAACTTATTCTTCGTCTTTTCTAATCTTTAGAACTAGAAAAAGACGAAGAATAAATTGAACCGAGATTAAAGTTAATCTACATTGGTGGAAACAAGTATTAGTGTTTCAAATAATTATTTTTGTTGTCCTCGTAATAAAAGTTGTTCGTCAAATTTATCATTAATCTTGATCGACTGTAGCGAGCCGACGCTTCGTTGCAATTTATATCGGTTTATTCGCGACTATACATGTATGTGCAGATTATTATCGTAAGTATACAATACAATGTAATAACAAGACATGCGGGTTCATTTAGAATCTTCGAGATGTGGGTAGTTTTAACTTTATATCAACATGTTATATCAACTTTATAAAATTGTGATTGATTACATATACATATAACCTTCTTGATTCGATCACAGTTTTGACCATGATTATTAACAACGTACAGAGAAAAACGCTTTTAAGTAACGAGTACATCGCTGGCGCAGTGTCGGTAGCCGGTAGTCGATGTCACGGTGAGACAAAGAGATGGGGAACGCACTTTCAGGAGCAAGAAAGAGACTGGGCACAGGTGCGGTCTCTGACATGCTGCTCGTGCCGCAATGAAGCGCAATCGTATGCACACATCCCACCATGATTGTTCAGAGATCGAGAGGATGAGAAGTATACAGTATGAGAGGAAAAAGAGAAAAGTGAAAGATGACGAGCGTATCTGTGATCAATGCACTGCACTGTCATATGGTAAAACTGTTTCCATTTCGTTGCAATTATTCTTTTTGTTGCAATTTATCATACGTTGACACAGTATATAGAGGAAAAAGGGAGGAAGAGAGAAGAGAGAACGATATTTAAAAAATGTTTAACGATAAATAATTGAACGGAATGGAACCGTTCACTTACGTAAAGCGACGATCGTGGATTTTAAAATATCGGACAAATGCGATATCTCGCCTCGATGCCACGATCGTCCATGAAATAAATTACGTCGGGCCGTACAGCCGTAACTGCGCTCGTGCCGTTTCGCAATTGCAGTTGCGATTGCCCGTTCGCGCCGCGATTCTTCCGAGAAGAAGGACAGCGCAAAGTGAGACTCTCGCGGAAGAGAGAAAAGAAAGTGCACAGAGATCGACGAGAAGGTGGAACGGGAGAAGTTACGGAGATCCGTGAATTGCAGCGGCGCTATCGCGCAACCGTGTCTCGCGGCGTGTTCGATCGAGAGAGGGTCTCGGTGTTCACCTTCGGCTTGCCTACCACGAAGGTAGAGGTGTAGCCTTGATACTTTGGTGCCACGGCGGAAGGAGAAGAGAGAAATCCCCGGAGAAGTTTACGACGAGTGGAGAATGCCGCGCGCGAGGAGGAGATTCTTTAACCTTTAGCACGGCGGCACGGCGTGGCGTGCCTCGCTTCTCTCGATCGCGATCGATCGGGACGTATCGCGGGTATCGTGTACGCGAAGAAGTGGAAGGTCTTGTTGCAAGATCGAGGTAACGTTATTTCTGCCGTGAGGCTTATCGTGAAGTTTCATTTCGCCGAGTTATATACGGCAGAGCGAGCGCACTTCGTTCTACAATTACATTACAAACCTGCCATTTTTGTTAGAATCTACTGGTACGGTTGCTTTTTAATACTTGGCAATGTTGAAGAACATTATCGCAACTACCGATCCTTCGATTCTGCGCGTACGCGTTCGAATTAAGAAAGGTTATTCTATGAGATTGTACGTCGCGATTAATCTTGCCGCGGATGCGGCAAAGCAAAAAGAGAACATGGCATTAGTTTGATAAAAGGAATGCGCTTTGAGAAACTCCGAAGAGGGAGATACCTCGAGCACTACCGAGCGCTAATGCGCCCCCGCGCGCGCACCACCGCAAAAAACGCTGAATCCTCGACGGAGGGCGGAAGAAATAGAGCGAAAACGAGTGGCCGGAGATGGCCACGGGGGCTGTAACCGGGGAACAATGAAGGAGCCGCTCGTGACAGCCTCCGGAGAAACGTACGCGTGATGTATGCTCGGTCAGAGCCCCGCAACGAGATGAAGTCTGATTGCACTCCCGCGCACTCTGCATGCCCATTACAACTACTGTTAAGCGGCAGCTGTTTCGATGCGCGGCTTAACTCAGGGACCGCACCTCAGCGTACGGATGATGAACAGATAGAGAAGATATTTAAGAAGATTTATGAGCTCCCGGTAATACCTCGGGGCCACGAACCACGGCGGTGTCATCTTCGCATCGGCGCGGAGCGGTGGAACCCAGTCTGAGTGCCGTTGTTACCTTGACTGCACTTTTTCACTGCACTGGCGGTTTTGCTACTCGAAACGCGATGCTGAACGCCCGATAAACTTACTTAAGCCCTTATCAGACTATACAGAAGATACATTGAAGATTAAGAAATGCGAATTGAAGGTTAGAATTTAACCAATCAAGTAAGTGGAACTTTGATCCATTTTGTTTTCATTGATTAAATTCTATAGTCTCCTATTACATCCTCAATCTTCAGTGCGTGGTCTGACATAGATGTTGCTTGTATTTTCAAGCAAGCTGCATCTAATTACAGTCGTACGTGAAAAAAAAAGTTTTGTTGAAGTATTTATAATAACTAGTTACTGAAAATAATTTTATTTGGACCATCAAAATAAATATGTAGGACGTTTAAATCGATGGTTAGAATGTTCAAATTTTTTGCAGCGTTACTATTATTTTCAAATCTGTATCTAGTTTAATTTTTTTAATACTTTAGTAAAACCGTTCTTTCCGCGTGCCCTTGTCATTCCTGATTTATCATGAGACATTTACCGATGAGTGAATTAAAAGTTTACTGCGTTGAGATTTCGTGTTATCACTTCCAAGATTCCAACCGTGAAGAAACCTCGGTCGAGCCTTATAGATGTTATCTCCTAAAGATGTCTTCTATCCTTGATAAAAAGCACGTCGGCGGCAAAGCATAGATGAGACGTAATCTAAGCCACGCGAGGTTTCCGTCGTTGCTCGCTACTCATTATCTCAGTGAGGGAGACTAGGCCGAGTAGGCCTTTAAATCAACGTCCCTTGCGACAATTATTACTTGCCGCGTGTGAGTGAATAGGAGTTGGTGTACCTAGCTCGGAGCGAGTGAATCACGCGCGCCACCACCTGCCGGAGCGTGACCTCTTAATGTGCATGGCGAGAGACGAGGCCGCCTCGACATCGGCGCGGACATCGGCGAGAGGCGTCTAAAAAGGAGCCTCTACTCCTTACATCAGCTGATGCGATCAGATAAATGATGTGAAACCATCTTGCCTCATCTGCAGTGCTTAATTAAATTACGTGCCGGATTAACGTGAATATTTCGGCTCGAAGTTGTGTTATTGGATTATTCGGGAGATTTTCCGTATATTTTTAAATTCCGTCGACTACAGCAAACCATTTCTGTATTTCAAAGATAATTTAATGTCCGTAACGTACATAAACTATAATGAAAACTTATTTAATCAACGTTTACGCCATTGGCCGTTGAGTCTCCCGCTTCATCCAGACTCTTTCTCCCACCCTTTCTTTTTCTGTTCGTCTCGCTCGATACTCTGGAGGAGGTAGAAGGAGCGAGATAATAGAGAGGAAAGAAGAGTATATACTATCTACCCCTTCCTTTTATAGTCCACTCTGAGAAGCTCTCCACCTCTATGTTACTCGCCGTCTTCTCGAGTCCGAATGTAATAGCTCTGACATACACCCACTAGCACACGTGCACGTCCTCCATATAACGTTCCGACGAAGCTGGACGCGTCGAGCATCCACGAAAGGGCCTGGGAAAATGACTGGATAATCGATATACTACCACAGCTCTTTTCGACGCGTCGCTCGCCTCTATCTTGAACGCGAGTAGGATCATAGGTCATCGTTATAAACACACCGATGTTATTACAGGTGCATGTGAAGGTGCCGTGCTACGCTCTCGTGCTGGTCCGCGCAAATAAAATAAGTCGCTCCGCTGGACGGATCAAAAATTATTTTCCTACGTACAACATGACGCACGATACACGTAATGAGCTGGGTGTTTTTCAATTTGTCGCCTACGGACGCTTACGCGCTACCTTGAAGCAACTGTTCCATCTGTAGGGTATCATTTTTTGTAAACGCCCCAACCATCGTAGTTGTCAGAAAGAAATCTGGGCCACCTTGGGACCGCGTCATCCATGTGGCTACTTATCTCCTAGAGGACGAGGCTAAGTAGATGAGAAAGATCGCTAAACCCTCATCCGTCATCGGTCGTCTGTCCGCCAATCACGGACCAACGCCAGCGGTTCCGTGAGTGCCATCGGCGTAATCATTTACTCTCCGCGTTGATTAATGGTAAATGCAGCGTGCATCTTGACGAGCTGAAACGCAACACCGGCCTCCACGTAGACAGGCGCTTTTTGTCCCCGTCGAGAAGTCTGACGGACGTGCGCCGTGTTCAGCGCGACAAAGACCGTAAGCAAGTTTATGTCGGCCATCGTCTTAAAGCATTCTGGATGTTCATTCAGGGAAGTAAGATCATAAGTCTTGTGGATGTAGCGACTCGATATTCAGTCCTAGGACAACCGCGGCCCTCGTGTACATTCCTTAATGGGAGTGAAGTGCGATAAATCGTTCATTATTGTTCTCGACCTAGCGAGGGCAAGTAAATTATTAGGATAATTAATATCGTTCCATCACGGAATCTCGGAATACGGAGATAGAAAAGTTCTTAATGTTTACAGAAATTGAGAAATTTCTGTAATTATCATAATAAGCGAATATCATAACAAGCAAATAATGATGTGTTGCTGACGCATTGTTGACAAACGATGTATAGAGAGAAATAATTTTTGAAAAATTTTATCTGTGCCATGGAACGCCTCACTCATCACGGAGAACAATGATAACGAGACGAATGATAACGAACGATATGACGACAATCAATATTCGACATTCAAGCGAGTCTCTCGTAATTTATTTGCAAACTAATACCATTTTTTATGATACGATCAGTTTATGACGCTTCCGTCATTGGGAATTATAGTCTTTCGGTGGCAAATGTCGAACCTGGACGGCGAAGCGACGCGGAAAAGTGGAGAGGCGGAGAGAAAGAGAGGGAGAGATCGACATGTCACCCATCAAGCAGAGATTTACGTAACGGCTGATGCACGCATGACCGAATACGTATCGGTCTGCGTGCATCCGGACATTCGCGTGTGGAGCCGTGGTTTTGGGCACCTGCTCACGAGCCATGACCCCTTATGCGCATACGAGAGAAGGAGTGAGCGGTGTGTGTGCCCCCCGAGAAAAAGTCTCGCAAGGCACGGAGGGGCGGAGGGAGATCAAGAGAGACGGCCGGCATCCTTCGCTGATTGACGAGCACCGGAGTCACTGAGATGTGCCCGAGAGACGGAGCAATAAAGCACGTGCTCGCATAAACGCGAGAGAATGATCTCGGGAACGGAACACCTGCCTGTTCTGTCCGTGGGTACCTCTCAAAGGGTGCGGTCCTCGGGGGAGGGGGAGGGAGAAGGGGAAGGGGGGCATCTCGTGACCGTTGATACATATTCATTCCCGAGCGAAACAGGCCGAGCTCCTTCTATCGGTGATGACGATTTGTACGAAGTAATAGAGATTGATTAGGTCGTTTCGCTTTGGTTTTTGACACCTCGAAGCCCCGAAGTATGTCTCGAAGCAACGCGTCTCGTGAGTTTAATTTTAGAAGATGAAAATTATTATATTCCTCTTCTGTACTTTTGGAGTCGGCTACCTACGTGTTTCACGACGAGCTCTTACGTCGAGCAAACGAATAAAATGAATTATCTACTCCGATACGCGAATCGAGTTGTTCGGCGAGTGATTTTCATGATTCACGAAAAATCAATCTCATTAAAGATCCATCGTTCTGAAATGACTTCCGCGTACGTTTCCGTGTATTAAAAAAACCCGCAACTGATGTATTCAGGTTATACAGTTAATAAATAAATAAGAATCGCTGGTAATGGCTCCTACATGCGATTATCCGCGCAAATGCGAACTTAATGAATGCAAGCAGTACGTCGTACATTATATATTGTATAAATACGGTTCCTCGTGATTCTTAGCGTAACGAGTTTATCATATACGGGGTGTATTAAAACTTATGATTGTAAGAATACTGTAAGAATATTTCTTCTATAAAAAGAAAGGGAATCGTCAATTTGAATTGTTTTATGCACGCACGTGAAACTGTTTACGATCCATAATTTATCTCTTATTTACGATAAGTATCTTTATAATGAGGAATAAATTTATATTTTACAGTGTGTGCCTGCTCTCTTAGATGTATAAGATATTTTCTATTATCTTTTATATAACGTGATATATTACACTGAACATTAAAGTACAAGAATAAATTGCACTATTGATTTTTCATTTGACACGTACGATATTAAAAAATACCTTACGACCTAATTATTTTATAATCATTTGTGCTTGATGAGCACTCTGTAGATGCGCATTGACAATCGTAAAGCCTGACGTTAAATCGCGGTCGTGCGGTCGTGATTGGGAGGAAAAAAAAGAGAGGACAGTCACGCAACGCGACGCAGGTGCTCGCGAAGATTCAGAAGAGAGAGGCACGCGCAACGAGATCCATAGCGCGTGCGCGTGAAAGTTGCTCGCCTACCTTCTGGACCAGGTCGATTGCCCTCTCGATATCCCTCATACATTCGATGGCAATCGGAGCACCGAGCAACGCAGACGTGCGAATGGACGCCGTTTAATTAGAATTAATGCGGTTGCCCATCATTCGCGGTATCATTCTTTTGTAGGTATTACTGGGTGTTGAGCAAAAAACAGCATTTATCCAGATTGGTTGGTGATCGGGTTTTTTCATGATCGAAGAGCTTAAATACCATTGATAAAAAGTGATCAGCTGCGAGAAAATTAACGTTGAAATTAAAATAAGATCAGAATTTTATTTCACGGATTTATTTCAGAGTATACACTGAAAAAAAATTCTGGTTTAAATTTGCTAAAATTCTAATTGAGATAACGAGAATTCTAATTGATATAATTATTCTGGTAAAAATAAGGATTCTAGTAGATCTTACCAGAAATATTGTATCAATGAGAATTCTGTTATCTCAACTAAAATAATAAATTAAACCAGAAAATTCTGATCCCTTTTCCACATCAAAATTACTATTTCCTCCAACCATTTTTCTCAGTGTACTATTTATACAATAAAATTATTGATATAAGATTACTTATTTATATGAAAAAATAATTGATTAATATAATGTTTCGGTCCTTTATTTAAAGTATCAGTGTGAAGTTTTAATCTTTTTATGTAAAGTTTTCATAAAACCAAATATGTATGTTTTTAATTCATTTTGCGAAAATAATTAATTGTAGCGGAGCCAGTTTTTCAATCATTTATACAATGAATACCTGGCTTGGTTTGTTAGTGGCATTCTGTGCGGCGCGGAGGTAATTAATGAGAGCACTTATTAAACGTCGCCGCATTAATGATCCTTACTTGTCACGCACATGGATAACGTATGAGATTTTGGACGATTACGTTCCGTTAAATTGAAATTCTGTCGGTTCGCGTATCGCGATCCGCTTTCAAGCTGCGCGTCACTATGTTGAACGATTTATATTAACGGGCCGTTAATTAACGTCATCTCATTGAAACCGGTTCGCTCGTTGCCGATCATACAACGCGGTCAGGATCAGAATTTACATGTAATTATGTTAAAATATTGTGATTAAATGGAAGCATTATGTCGATAATGATATTTGAGCTGCTACAATTTGCTACAGGTGACTAAAATCGTTCGATGAAAATAATTAATTATTCACTCATCACGTACAGCGGTGTCTGGTTATGAAAGGATTATCAATAAAAGAGATAAATATCTCTATTACGAATCATCGGGAT
Source organism: Acromyrmex echinatior (assembly GCF_000204515.1). The sequence continues at coordinate 1,116,504 of NW_011627191.1, forward strand.
ACTTTTACTAAATTTAAAGGTTTGCATAAAATTGCTTTGATTATTTAATCAAATCTTTAAATGTATACGCACGTGTCTCATCGTCACATAAATAATTCGATAAAAGAAACAGTGAGAGATTTCAACAGGCAGCGAGGAAAACTACAGCAAATTATGTTCTTACACGAGAATCGAAAGCGATCCTTTGATCACGCGGCCGAAGAGTTTTTCAGCGACGAAGGTGCCCCTTCGAGGCTCGTTTCGGCGCATCATTTGTAAGTACGGCAATTTTGCTTTTTGTCGGGGTTCTCTTGTCGCCGATACTACGATAAACCTGCGAAGAAAAACCGACGGCCTGATTCAGCCTCATTGGGTAATTTGAGTAGACCTGACGAATGCCCGCGATTTCGTTCAGAAAATTCGTCGGTGATTTACGTCAGATACCGGTTCGCCCGCGATTTTCGCCGTACGCAAAAAAATTCTTAATCAACGTTCATCTTGTATTCGCAATCTACTTGGCGAGTAGCGAAGAACAAAGTATCCCTGTTGTTTAAACGCTTATACTGCTCGAGTACATTTTCTTCGTGAGATATTGCATGTTTCACTTACCTATTAAAGTCTTAACATCTACGGTTTTGCGTATTTTTCAAAAATCCTACCCGATTGCGCAAACCTGCTGGTTAAAGCTTTGGAAGAGGCCCGAAGTACCTTCAAGTCTAACCGGTTGCCTTTCGATGGGTCTGAACTGCCAGCTTCCCTCCAGCCGAACCATCAAAGGCAACATCTTGAAACGTCGTTCAAACTAAGCGGCGCTCTTCGCAACGCCAGACAGGCACGATAATTATTCTGTAATTGAAACACGCGCGTGCTGGCAAACAAGGTAGTATGATGCGTCATTTAGTGATTATACGCGGTGCATAAGTGCGCTGTTGCTTTTGGAGTCATTTTGCCGTTTCACGAATTCGCACGAAGAGGATTCTTTAATGAGGCCAAATAAGAATTATCTCTTCTTTTTCGTTAAAATATCAGAAGCATCATGAAGAAAAAAGGAGCACGATGATATGTGGTAATAAAGATCGATATCTTTCAAAATAATTCGTTGTTACGATATAATGAGACAGCGTTTTATCGACGATGCTTTTATAATATATTGATACTTGAATGTTGAAACTTTGAAGATTCGAAACTTTGACATTAAAATTTTGGAAGATTGAAGAATTACAATTATACAATTATATTAATTTGATATAGTTAACAGTAATAAATATATCTTCTAAAAAGTATAAATATATTTACAAATATATGTTATATATTACGAATATTTTCTTTTTTTCTGTTACACAAACATACTTTTCGAAGGTTCGAAGGCATTTTAAATTTTGAGGAAATAAATTGCTACGTGTCTATATATTCGTTAATGATCAATTAATTGTATTCTACAAGACTTAAGTGATTTCTTCGAAAGAATATGCGGTTCTCCTTGAATTTAATCGAAAATATTATGAAAGGGAATTTTGTGATCTTCGTACTTTATATATTTTATAATTTTACTATACATTTTATATAAATTTTGTGCTAATATTTTATGTTTATAAATTAGAGATTTAACATTATATATTTTTCAATTCAACGTTATATATCATTATTTTAATTTTTGAGTTCCATATAAGGAGATACCGACAAACGTTGCGATGCATTTTGTAACGGAGCTGCCCTAACTAAGTAATTTCGGAATTCCGTAGACGTCAAATTGTCACTGAAACGGAATGTCGCCGCTACGTCAGACATCTGCCGCGGCAATTGGCGTGTCACACCATAAATGCCAAGGTGGAGCATCGGGCAAGAAAAGTGCATCTTACATTTCGCTGCCGCTGCACTCGATGAGTGAGAACTTTTTCGTCAAATGGGCGTGTGATCGTTTGTCGTGCCGAGATCTCTCCTGAAGAATTCGCCGGCATTCGTGATGTTGGCTTACTGTGAATTGCTTTTAAATACTATCTCCTCTCGCTGTTTTTTCGCTACCGACTTAATTGCTTCATTCTTCTTTCATATGGCTTCGCATTCGTGCTTAATGACTTACGCTTAACGTGCATTTCCATTTCTTTCGTAATAAAAGCATTAAATTAGTGCGCTTAAATTAGTATAATTCACGAATAACGTCAGATAAGAATATTGTGACTAAAAATTATTTATGAAAACAACTTGCCATTTTAATATGACGCATCCTGCCTTTAAAAAGGGGATAACACAGGCGCGCTCGAGGCGAGGAATGAGTTCTGAGCTTTATAAGAGCACGTAAAGGAATCGCCATTATGCTAAGCGCATATTCTGAAGGAAGAGCCTCGGGGGCATAGGGCAGTGCGGTTCCCCGCGGTGTGCCGTAAATAAATTTTGCAAGTCCATAAATAATTAATAGATTCGTTACGTGGGCGTGTGTAAATCATCGACAGACACAAGATTCGCTCGCCTCGAGTTGGCTGGCTCGCTGCCCTGCTGAGCTCGTCGGGAACAAATCATCGATTTTCGGCAGTAAAAGCTCGCTTTTTGACAGAGTCTAATAAAAACGAGCGAAACGACTCTTAGACGCGTCGGATGGTCCCATCAAAATGTTCGGGGAAACGATGCTATTTTTTCGGAAATATATCATAAAGTAATTACAAAATTTTTCTCACACATAAATATACCGGTAATAGCATATATTGATTATACCAATTCGTACTTTGCTTTGCAAATACTAACTATAGGTTAAAATAATATAGAAATTGTTGTAAAGATATCAATTCTTTAGCGTGCGTTTTTAGGTATTTGGAGAAGTGTATTCTATTGCATGCGTAAAGCTAGAGAATGAGTCATTGATGAACGCTTGAGAAATTTCCCTCTCACTAAATAAAGAATCTACAGAAGCATCCCCTTCTCTCGTGAGAGAAGCAGGTGCATGCATCCCTGCAAGGGCGCGTAATTTGCCCTCGATCTATTGCACGTTAGCAGGTCAGATTTTTCGCGGTGAAATAGTGGCATAATGGAAGTCTCGAGGGTCTTTTCTTCCCTCCCGTTCGGAACTACGATTTTCAGATTCGTGACCTATCATTATCTGGTGCGAACCGGAAGCTCGGTGCCGGAGGGATTAGCTTGGCAGGCATCGAAATTTCAGGATCGTCGCGGTGACTTCCAAGGACTTGCTGATCAATGGGATCATTCAGGAATGACAGAAGTAGGTGATAAGGATGTTACGTTCTAGATGGTTTCAAAGATGTAATGAGCAAATTAGCGCTGTTGGTGGCATCGAAGAAATTGGTTCGCAGCCAATTTGCTGCTCAACAGTTTCCCCTTCTTATATTTCTTTGTATTTCTCCACCTATTGTCTCCCTTCGATTTGGTCGATCCAGATGGTGTCAAGGATATAAGAATACTAATTCAATTCAATAGAACTCTATATAAAATTGGCGAAAATAAATCAATTTTCTTCTTTTTGCATGTATGAAAAAATCTTACATGTTTTTGTATTTGTCAGATAGCAATCCTTTTGTTATTTTCGTTACTTGTTTTATATCAGATTTCAATTGCTCATAATATATTTCTATGTTAGTCAATAAATTTTTGCAGATCTGCCAGTAGAAGATGCTGTCTATTAGTTACACCTTCCGTGTGGACTACGACATCTGGACAACGAGAGAAGGATTCCAAATCTCCTGCGGCGAGGTTGAAAGTCCATTTCGCAAATTGGCGCCACACTCTTTGCTATCCTTGCCTTATGACGACTTCACGCCTGATTCCGTTAATTATTTTCGGCTTACAAACACCTTCCCTTTGCTCGGAGATTTCATGGGGACATATGGCGTCCGAGTCACGCAGTCCAGTCATTCCGGCTAATCTCGTCGAAACTTTGCCAGAACTCCACCCCTTTACCGAAAAAGGGACGCGGAATCGGTGTGTTGAAGTCTTCGATGGATTCGACACGCGTTGCAGCCGCTAATTATTAGCAGAAGGCATTTTTTGCCCTTTTCTGTTGAAGCTACGTTAATGAGAGGCCACGGTCAACTGGAAATAAACTAATTGGAGAAAGGCGCCTTCTAATCATTGCGTCTAACGGCGAACTGGCATCGTAGGTGACGACCAGACGCCTTTGGGAAGGCGTGTGCTTCAGATAATTAGTCTTTGATGGTGCAGCAATAATTATGGTTTTCCACATTTACGTTGCTACTGAGCCATGTGATTTTTTCGAGCTTATACAATATATTTGAAATATTGAAATAACACGAATTTTATAGAGTTTTCCATTGTAATTGTTTAAATGACCTTTGAAATAGACATTTTCGTAAAAAATATATATATTTGTTTAAAATACATATATTTGTTAAATATACGAAGGGCGTTCAAATTTAAATTTAATAAATAAATACAATAATATTAAAGGACTACGAACCAAGCTGGATGTTTTTTGTTAATGACTTTTTTATAAACAGTTTTATATTTTAATTACACGTAATTCCTTTGTATCAACTGACTCTATTATTGGGAGTAGTTTTTACTAAAGACATACATGACACTAAGTGTGATTAATAAACATCTACAATTATGGTTGATGAGACTGCTTCCAAGAATTGCTTTTTCTTACTTCAGTCATTTTTTTAATAATCGAATATTATTGCGTTATTTAAATTTTAAAATGCGAATATTATAATTTATTGTTGCATTATTTGTTACCAATATTAATTCAAATCGTCTAACATTGAGAATGGAATTATAATTTAAATCGCGAGCCTAAATAACATCGCATTCGTATATATTTCGTTATTTAGACGCGCAACTTAAATTGTAATTTAAATTTAAATTTATGTTAGATCTCACATGAAAATATAATCACGTTCTAAGTTAACAGGTGAAACTTTTGAAGTTTCAATATTAGTACCAAAAATAGTTCTCGCGCTTTTTTTGCAAAGACTGGAACGAGGTTTCGGCGAATCCAGGTGAAGTCTGACGGTACTTGAAAGGATACGAATCGTTGTTAAAACAAGATAGACTTATCTCCCGCCGGATTACTCTTTGGCATTGTCCTGCCAACGGACAACAGCGTATTCGTAGCAACTCTGTGCGCGAATTAAAGTAAATCCTTTCTCCAAATGTCCGCTCTAATTCAGCACGGGCAGTTCGCAATGAGACGCTCTGCGGGAAACCATTCACCAGCATCGGCATAAAGAAACGGGTTCGAAATGAGCTTCGGAGATTATCTGGCTCGCCGTTACTCGTGCATCAAAAATGAGCGCAGCCGACTGTATTTTGTCAGCGCGTCAATACTTCTGTCACAATATATGCGCGTGTCAAAGAATACCGAGAAAATTCTCCACTTTATACTACTTTGATACATAATTTGTATATTAATATTATAAAATGTTAACTAGAATTTTTTTTTCAAAATTCAGTTCTTGCAATATGATATTCTTTACTGAATAAATTCGACAAAATTATCAAACAATAAAAATGTGCGAAACATCGAATAGCTTCAATATATTGGAGATTCGAAGTTATTGTTACATCCGTTTCTCCAAGTATCGCACAATCAAACCGCAAGATCGTCATAGTCCTATGAAATCATGCCTCGGTTCGAGGCCGCACCGTGCTCGAACCCTAAAAAGAACCTAAAAATATCGAATTGCAAATCAAATAAGAAGCCCGGTCTAATCTTCCACCTTGAAATCGCGCTGCCGCAATCTCATTTTTAATCAAGCCTCGATCGCGCTCCTTGCAGATAGAGAACCTCCTCCGCGTATATCGAACGGCAGATGATCTGCCTTCTCTCGATAGAGGTCCATTGTATCCGAAATTGGCTTTTTATGGCGGTTGAATATAACATCAGGGTTGTTTGCAATATTTTTTCTGCCAATCGGTAGCACGGTAGCGTACCCGCACCTGGAGGAGAAATTGGTTTTTGCATATTGTAATCATCCTGACGCCTCTGATTGACTGCTCGATAAACCAAGCCATTACTTATTTCAGTATAATAAACGAGAAACAGGCGCCACTTTGCGCATAAAATTTTGATTTAACGCACCATTGTCTCGTCGTATATAATTTCTATTAATACATGTTAAATCTTAAAAAAATCTCATCGGCATTGATATTGTCGCTATAACATCATTTCTTGAACACGAATTCTCCGCAGAGATTTTCTTCCATCTGCCTGATTCGCAAAAGAAGATATTGAAGTTTTCGAGGATAACGCGGTGCTTGTTATTACGGCATTTACGGATATCGGATGTCCTTTTAGTGCCTCCGGTGCTTCGAGGCTATCTCGCTCTCTCCTTCTTTCTGTCCTCCACATAATACAGGACGACCCATGAGCGAGGAAAAATCGAGTCCTTGTGTACAATGCTGAAGCGCAGGCTGCAGTTCCGCCCACTTCCGGGCCTTGAATGCATTCTCGACTCGTCTAACTACCCTTAGCAGTTAAGCCACGTGAAACGTAGAGACATGTCCTTTTGCCGGTACAATTTTTTTTTTCTTCTCTCTTTCAGTCCAGTAGAAGTGTTCATCGCGCAGTGTACGATTACCAGATACTCGAAGCCGTGTATTTTCGTAGCGTCGACGTCTCAAAAATGTCAGGAAGAGTATATTATACCGATCACACACGGGGATGGTAAATTTCCTCGGAACCATTATGCAAATCTTCGTTTTGTCTCAGATCGAACGGGAAGTGAATTTTTACCTCGCGATACCCTCGCTCCGCTTTCCGCGAGTTTCTCGTTTCTCTACGTTTGCGAATATAAACTTCGTGCTTTATGGTACGTATTATATAGTGTATTGTCGAGAGCTTCTTCCCGCCCATTGACGCCCACGAATCGTCGCGGGCGGAAAGCAAGTGAAACGTTTTTCTACCCTTACGCGATCCTCTCTATTCGAGGGTTTTTATTACGGTTACTCGAACATCGTGCTCTCGCCATGCCAGGGTCAGGCACACCCCGTAACACCTACTTCCCTTCCAGCTTGGATATGGGACACCGCGAACCGTAAGAAGTTAAACGGACGTATTATTTTCTGGAAAGGACACACGAGACCTTAGTTGTGGCGAACACGTGCGGCGTGTGTGAGTAAAACAAAACGGGCGCGTGCAGCCTACGGCGTCGTTCTCGAAAATTATACGCACGATAACGGAGTGTGAACAAGCGATAACTAACAAACGATGTTGCCTCAAGTGCGAGCAAACCATGCGATCAAGAGTACAAAGCCGCTCGACTACAAAGGCCATGCTTCATTAATGTGCAAATTTAAATTATAATTATCATCGCTTATTAGAAGCCGAGTAACTTCTCTAACGATTAATAACTCCTACGTCAAAATCTAATTTAGTATTCAGACTGTATACTAACTCAATGTGCTTTCAATGCATACATATCGATATAGATATCGCTTACATGATTTCAAATAGATTATTCGATTCTCTTTTCAATTCTATCATGTATTTTCATTTTGATCGGCTTTAAATTTTATGCCATAATAGTATTTTATTTTATTTATTATTTTCTTTTAACATGAATGTTTATATGCAATATATATATATATATATATATATATATATATATATATCATCGGAAAGTCTATATAATCGTACAATCCGATTTGTTGAAGTACGTACGATTCAATTTAGACATAGCGATTTCCATGTACATTGCAACCCGTACGATATTCGAGACACAAGGACGATATGCCAGCTTCATTTACCTTGCACACTTTGCTCCGGCATTTCTATTTGCGATTCCGTTTTATTGCTCGATCTGCCATAAACGGAATGGCACGGTACCTCGTAAAAGATACGAGCGTCGCACATCTATGGAAACTGCATGCGCTCGTGCTCGTGCTCGGACAAATCATTCGGACTTGAACGGCTTTACAACATCACGAATCGTTCCAAAATTGGTTATATACTTGTCAAAGGTTATTACGAAGTTCTGTAATAACAACGCTATCTCGCCAATCGCGAATACGGTCTAATGACGAGGTTGGCTTAGTGGTTTATACTTTATTCTACAACAAAAGATATTATTGCTACTTTCGTTCAATAACTCACGGTATATTTCCAAACACTTGTCAATATTGTTTTATATTGTGAAAAACATCGGCGAGATAGAATTATGAACAATGCAAACTTATGTAACATCTTCAATGCGAATATATATGTGTAAATTTGATAATCGCCTTGATGATAGCGCTCGTTTAAAGTGTCATCATCTAGCATCAATTTATCGACTGGAATGCGACAGGAAACCAGGTGGATCAAACCGCAAGTGCTATTCCAACATTTTTAATGAATCACTGGCGGTGGTGATCTGGACAGTATCTCTGTTGGCGACAGTTGGCGTTCTTTGTGGATGAAGCGGGAGAAACTACATGCGGAACTTTCCAGCGGTTTCGAGACCCGTTTCCAACTAACCGGCGAACTTCTGGACAGCAAGTGGAGACTTGTAAGAGAACACCGAGCCAACGGTATCGACAACAAACAGGAACTGCAAAGGGCGGTACGGTTATCAGGTTACAAGCGCAGCTTAGTTTGATACGGCTGATTTATTGGCGGAAGTCGATTAGTCCCAATCTCACATCTAATCGTGAAAATCGTGACGCGGGATGGTAGATGTTCTGATTTTTATATTATTGTATTTCATTATTGCAGAACGAATTTTATAAGATTTTTAATATGAAAAATGAAGCATTATGTTCGAAGCCTTAACTTCCTTGCCCTAATGCACGTTTTAGCAACGATTTTCATACTATAATCCGTATCTGCCGCGGAGATTTGCACGGGATTTCGGAATTATCCCGGTGGCCGAGGGGGATGATCCTAAGTAAACACGCGTGCAGCCACACGACTCACGTCCCCACCACGTTACGACGTAGTTCCTTCGTGCTCGAACAATTCCTTGGAAGCAACTCCCAAGCGATTGGAAGGAAGGGAAGCGACAATGCCCGGTGATGTTGTACAAGGGCAGTAGATCGGCCTTTCGATTTGCAGAAAGAAGGATGAATTCATATATAAGAGCAGAAAAGGTGCTACCTTCGAACGGCCTTCTCATTTTCGTCGCGCACTGAACGTGTTCCTTTACGAGACGTGTTATGTCACTGAGCTGTCTCTTTTAAAACCCGACAACTCCCTGGACGACGAAAGCAGAGCAGCGACGGTTGCAGCTTGCTGGAAATGATGGATGAGACAAGTTGTTTGCTACAAGGAGCACACATATAATACTTGACACTTAAATTTGCAAAATTATTGTATTTAAACTCGGCGCGTTTATTATTTTCTTTAATATATCGAACACAAGACTAATTGAACGAATAAAAGAGAAAAAAAAATTAAATTAACGAATAAAATTATTGTTACTTTATTATCAATGTCAATCTTATTATAATATATATTTTGTTTTTTTTACACAGTATGCAAATAATGTGTACTCATATAATTTAAACAAAATTGGCTTTACTTTTAAAGGTCGTTATTTTCTATCTTAGCGTAGCTGATGCTGGACACTTTAATACACTCAAGGTGAATGTGGTTTGTGGTTGGAAGGATCACTTGCTCTCGATACAACATTATATTTTCAGTCGTAAACGATAATAGCGACAATCTACGCGCCATAACGGATGTTCATCATTACTTCGAAATTGCAGTTCTCACTCGCAAACGTGACCGATTGTGTGCACAAAAAGCGCTTAAGTGTATTGTTTTACATTATTTTTTGGGAATGAACGACGTTCCCATTGTGTACTGTCTGTAGAAAGACACACGTAATCACGTAAAATCATAATGGGTAAATGTGGTCAAAGGCATCAGCCATATGTAACGTTGTTATATTAAAGCCAATTCTGCGATGTGAATTTCCTTCATAAGAGTAGAACGAATCGTTCTTGGAAGATCAAAAATCGTGTCTCGCGGTTAGTGAGACACTATACTGCGATTTTTTGCGATCACGCGATCCAAGATTCTTGCGCGTCTTGTTGATTCTTCGAATGTTCCCGAAGAGTCGACGAATACGCTTAAAAGGAGATCAGGTAAGACCAGTTGGAAACGTAGAAACGATACGCGGTTCGTCAGGAATCATAGTGAGAGAACATTCGTCATTATTACCATTGACCGTTGGTTTCTAGGGTCTACCCATTCGGGTTCCACAGGAAGTAGGCCGGTCGGATCAAGGATCAGGCTGCCCTTTTTCATTTTGAAGCGGTCCATTCAGGTGTAATGGTCAGTTAAAGACTATCCAAACAAACGATACCACTTCTTTCTTTCGATAAACTTCCGAGTCTTCTTTTTTTCTCATGACCGAGTGTCTTAGACTCGAAGTCTTCCGCCTGAAGAATCGAATCTTTTGTATTCGCATATTCAACTATCTGGTCGAATTTATAATAATAGTTTAAATTTAATTTTTGATCTTTCAAGAAAATAATAATAGATAATATGCAAGATTCGTAATACTTTATTCTTGAAAAAAATTTGGAGTTGATGTTTGCTTTATACAAAACTTATTCCTAAATATATTTTTAAATACACTTAACAAAATTTTTATATTCTATTCATTTTGGATTCGATAAACTTGTCTTCGTGTGAATTCGCAAATGGTTAATTAAGTTCTACGCGAATAATAGGCGAGCCCACCCGCAGTTACTCAAATAGAGGAATCATCTCAAGTATATTTATCCACGTGATCGTCGAATAACAAACGTGGAAATCCTTAAATCCTAAATCAACCCGGCGCGAGCCGAAACCGAAAGCAGACTGCAAACAAACGGCGGCAGTCGAACGTGGACTTGTGGTCCAATGTGGCGAAAGTCAAATATTAGGTCACGAAATAAGACATGCTTTATGTCTGGTCGAGTTAAGTGATTTTATGATGGTGTTCCAAGTAATTTTCAAAAATTTCCGATACTATACAATTGTGATATTTCTTATTATATTTAAATCAAATAGTAATGATTTTCTCTTGTTCTATTTTTTTTTAATGTGGCAATAAAATTGCTGCAGTGTAAAAAAAAACGATTGCAATTATACGTGATATATTCATTCATTATCATTGAAGAATCTGCATGATAACGTATCGCTGCTCGAAATGTTTCTTCTTCGAAATCGTAAAAAATGCTTTTCGCGTGGCTCTTGACTCGTTTCTTATCTGAACCGAGATTGCTATGCTGAGGCAGTAGCGGCAGTGACGAAGAACAGAAAACGAAGAAACTGAAGACAAGACAATGACCGCTGTTCAAACATGTTCAGACTTCAAACGACCGCCGGCATATCTCGTTTGGGATGCGACTGCATGTGCATTAGCGGTTCGCAACGGCGAAGGAAAATGCGCCTCCGTAGTGTCGTATCCTTTCGAGCTTTGGCCGGAGGACATCCGGCATCGGAAATAATAAATATTTGAGAAGCTGCTACGGAACGATGCAGATGCAGCGAAGCCTTTCATTTGTAAAGACATGCCGAAATTAGTGTATCGGAAGCAACGATGAGAGATATATAGGGAAAAGAGAATATTTTGCTAGGACTGAGTAACGTGAACGTTCAAACACTGGCCTTGCAAATTGTATCTAACCCTAACGTATAGAATTATATATCTTTATGTTCTTTAAACTGGTTTTCGTGTATACAGTGAGTGCAAATAGTATTCTTACAAGGAAATTTTTTATAAAATAAGTCTTATTTGTAGAAAAATAAACATTAATTAGCAATTTCATACAATGAATATATTCTGTTCTAACGTAAACAAACGAGCTTTGCATATTTTCCTGATTTTAAAAACTAAATTTTTCGACTATACAAATAATTTTGAGCATCCAAATAATACAATTTTTAATTTTCGATTATTTTTCAGGTGATAAATTTTCTATAATTAATAAATTCTTTTTGGTAAATATAATTTTAAGGGACATACAGTCTATTTTATTCTTTATAAATAAATTGTTAATTACTCAACAAAAATCGCCAACGTTATTAAATTGATGTTAAAATCATCGTATCGATATCGATTTGACATTGATTCGGTGACTCATTTCTCGCTGGATAATATTTATTTTTTTAAAATAAAGCTTTTAAAAAATATTTCCTCTGTACGAATTCTTTTTGCACTCACTGTATACTTATTTAGTTTTCTATCATATATGTATGAATCGTTTCCTTTTCATTCATTAGAATTTATAATGAGGTTATCACTTTTCGAATCTTTCGTATAAGAAAAGTTAACACTTTATAAGAGTCTTTTAATACCTTTTTCAATGATCGTGACGGCTTTTATTAATCACTAGCTCAGCTTCCAGATGGAAGACACGCGCTCTCAACGAGCAGCTGGTGCGGTGTCGAACGCGTTGTTAAATTTTATCGCGCATACAATTTTATTTTTTAAGTCAGTCCCAAGAGTGGCGACGCGCGCATATCTGCATACGCCGAAGATTCATCCACCGAGTTGACTGACGAGCGCCGCCTTCCCCTAATCGGTCGATCGCCAAAAAATTCACAAAAAGACACCACGCTGTGCACAAGGGCGACAAGGGATGGAGGAGAGAAAGGGACCAGGTTACGGAGAAGGAGTCCCGAGAAACAAACTGAGACGAAACTCTCTCTGCGTACCCGGGCACCGCCCTTGCACTCCACCCATCCATCTCCGGCGTGCATATATTTTTGGGCGGCTAGTTTTTCCCCCGAGGGAGATTTATCATGTCCCTACGCCTCTTCTCTCGCGGGCTGCTCCATCAGTGCCCGACGTGTGGCAGGGAATAATTGGCAGAGCGGAGGAGTGGCCACATTGTACTTTAGAAACTACTTCGGAGATGGCTCGTGGGAGCAGAGTAGTTCAGTTACAGAGAAAATGATGATTCCCATAAATATAGATAGAGTAACCTGCATGGATTTCAAAAATTTTATTGTGTATCTGATCACTTGATATCGATCCATTAAATTAAGTTGATTAATTAATTTAAGTGGATTTTATACAATTTTTATACTAATATTACCATGTTATAAATAATGAAAAAATTAAAATCTTTTTATCTGGACGAATATTTTTCCGCGTTTTTATTTATTAAAAAATTAGTTTAAAGCCCGATCTACATCTACATCTACAAAGAATAAATGCGATTTAATAATTAAATATATTTCTTCGTACTTTAGAAACTACTTGCCTGTCTCTTTCTTAAGTATTTTTGCAACACAATTCGTACCTTTCAATTATTACATTTTTTTTAAGTCTGATTTATATAAGACACAGAACGCAAGCTTGTAGCGTTAGCCAATCGCGAAGTCATTTTTAAAATTGACGCATTAGATTGGCTGACACAACATCTTGCGACCTGTAACTCGTGTTCTGTGTCTTATATAAATCAGACTTAAAGAAAATGTAATAATTGAAAGGTACGAATTGTGTCGCAAAAATACTTAAGAAAGAGACAGGCAAGTAGTTTTTAAAGTACGAAGAAATATATTTAATTATTAAATCGCGTTTATTCTTTTCTGAAACATATTTGTAACTCTTCAAAAACGTGCGTTGAAAAGAACGAGAGAATTATCAACACTGTCCGCCGTTACTGCGAATAATATGTATCAGGAGGTCATTATGATGAATTTGTATACAAAGTCGCTCGATCGAGCAGTCATTTGAAACTAGTTCGTTTGCGTACATCATTCGAGTCTGTCGTGCAGTAGAAAGTCGAAAATGAGCGTGTTAAACTTTGCGCAAGAGTTTTCGCGTCTAATCAATCGTTACACAAGAACTTCTTCACCGCATGTAAGTATTTGTTCGATTAAGAACCATATGTTATCACCGAGAGTAAAATATATAGTGTCCACGTGAATAACGACTGTTATTCTATTTGTGTGTATATGTGTGTTTAACGAGTACAAGTTAACGCACATCCTGTGAAATTTTTCATATAATTTGTGATTGTTACGTGTATATTTCAGAATGATGCCATCACACCTTTAACCGAAGAACAAATAATGTCTACTATACATCATGTGCTTCTGGTACTCATAAAAAAGGACTTTGACAAGAACAATCCGTTACAAATATGTAATAGCACAAGCGCTGCTGTCACTCTAGAAACTTCGGTTGTACAGATGAAACAGGAACCTAACGAGGATGTGTGCAGGTTGTTTTGAAATTTTAATATATAGTCTAACGATTCTTTATGAATATGCATTTTTTATGACAATAGTTTTATAGTTTTAGATTTCAAGATTTTCAATCTGCTACGGATGAGGAGTCTTCTTTTTCTGATATTTCATTAAAAGATATTAAAAAAGAACGAGAAAATTTTTTCAATAAGTTGCAAAACGATAAGAAGGTAAATTTCGTTATCGCATTACTTCTTTGAAATGTTTTATCACTAATTAATGAATAATTTAACTTTGATAATTTTATATGTATGTACATAAATATAAGTCAAATTATTAATTAATTGTAATTTATCTATTTTATATATATATATATTATCTAGCACATTATTAATTTCAATTTGTCATTTATCTACAGTTTATTTCACGATCGAATCCTGCGATTTACGTTAGCAGCAACATTAGCAGATCTGATACTTTTATTCGCGAAGAATTCCCGAAGGAAACTAACAACGAGGACGTTTTTAAAGATCTCACAGATGTTGAAAGGATTGGTGAAACAGATTCATCAAGTGATCCTTGTCAAGTATCATTGAACGAAATACAAAAGTCTGATGTATCAAGTGATCTTTTTCATGTATCATTGAAGGAAATACGAAAGTCTGTTATGAATATTATGAAAAAACTGAATCATTTAGAAGTAAGAATGATAGTAATATTAATAATATGATAAACAATATAATTTTAAGATAAAATATCTATGTAACAAAATATATTATTTATGCATATATTTATTTATTTTACAGCAATCATTTTTACAATTGACAAGATCATCAAAAGAAGTTACGCCAAAAGTTCAAAAATCATCTTTAATTAATAGCTATTCCAGTTCCAGTGGCATTTCAATTAAGACCAGAACATTGATTAACAATTGTAAATCAAGTACTATCTCCCCTAAAACACCAAATTCGTCTAAACAGCACGCAACAAAAGATAGTATTTTCGAGAGACGTAAAAGTATTGGCGCAATTGGAAATGCTACACCTGTTAAAAAATCTAACGAATCTACAAAAGTATGCCACTCAATATCAAATATAAATTTATCACCGTATAAATCAGTGAGTTCATCCGATTATCGACCCAAGTTTACGAAAAATCCAAAATATGCCCATGTACGAAGCACTATACCAAAAGCAATCAATCAAAAGAAAAAGCTGTAGTAATTATATAATAATAATGTCGTTGGAATAAAAATTATACGGTAAAATGATTATATATTTTTATAACACGAAACAATAAAAATAAGATTTATCTTATTTTTAATAAAAGTAAATAAAAAATAAAAATAAAAATAAATAAATACATTTATCTTATTTCTATTATTTTTTGTTATATAAATATATAATTGTTTTACGGTATTAGACTAATTTTAGAGTCAAATACATTTATGCATTATATATACTCAAACATCATATACACATGTACACGCTTAATGACTCGTTCACCATGTTATTATGTATGTATTTATCAAAAAGTTTAAAATTAAAATACAGAATTAATTTAATTCAATACTTCATTTCTTTCATCTTGGAAGGGTTAATACGAATTCTTCCTTACACGCTTGCTATATAAGAGAGAGATAACAAAATAACTATTAGTATCCCGGTCTTTAATTATAAAAATCATGTAGGCGGTGCTTCAGCACCGTGAGCCCTCATCAATCATCCGTCAATCCACGTCCACGAGAAACGATTCCTCTAGATTACACGATCTTTGCCCTTGAAAAGCAGACCTTCGTTACTAGGAAGCAGGTAATCTTGAAGCTCGTAATTAGTGCTCATCGGGTGAAGACTATATCTCGTAGCTTTCGTAGCACTTCGTACGTTAAGTTAACGTAGAAACCACGTAAATTCATACATTATTTTATTTTAATGAATTCATTTCCATCAGAAATCCATTCCTCCATCATCCGTCTCACAACGGTGTCCGGCGATGCAGTAGCAAACTGCATCTGTCCTTAAGTGCACTCTTGGCGAAACACTCTTTAGCTTAAAAAGTGTTTCACTTGTTGACGTGTCAGCCGAGCCACTCACCGATGGACTCCGAGGAGCAGTCCCATGTCCCATCAACGACAGCGATTAGCTCCACGATTCGCCTTAATGGCTGCCCGATCATCCGTTCGCTTCCATCCGTTTCTCTTTTCGACCTTACTAAGTAGGCGCGAAAATGCAAAGTGAAACAGGGACGAAGAGGAGAGGAGGACATGGTCCATCCTTCGTTTCGTCTTCCCGTCACGATATAATCGTCGCGCGGCCATGTAATTTATTTTTCCATTTTTATGACGCTGTTTCTCAAGTTTTACCACGGCATATTAATGAAGAAGAAATACATCCAACGAAAATTATATTTATAAACATTCATTAGAGCTGTACGTTTGATAACAAACAGATAATGTGTCACCGGTTGATTAAATTAATTGATAAAATTAATTCGATAATAAATAAATGCGTGACACAACTCATATTTTATATTTAATTATAAAATTACTGACGGATACGTCGATGGGTTTCCGATTGCAAATGATAGTAATTAAAATTTCATAAGCGTCTGCGCACGAGCGATTAACTTGCATATACTTAAAGCGCTGAAAACGATATAGTCCCAGGTTATAAAAAAATGCACTTTAAAGGAGAACGAACAAAAAAAAATTGATAAATGCGAATTCATCAATAATACATACATCGCCGGTACCATCTTTATTATCGTGATTCAAAAGCTGATATGGCCACGACCGTGAGCACAGCTGCCACTTTGCTGAGAAACGAATTTGTAGCTCAACAATTTCTGTGCTCAACCTTTTTGTCTCATCGAATCACTTCCTGGCTTCCTTCTTTTCCCGTTCGCTTTTTCGTTCTGCTGTAGCCCCAAACGAGCCCATTTTTGGCTCACACGCTTGGACGTGCACACGTGTGTGCGCTCAACGTAGGACGTTTCTGCGGACAAACCGATTTGGCGTGCAAAAACGGATCGCATCTTTTTAAAACATACTTGAGGTCCGACGAAGCGTCCGCAATTTCCGCCTGATGGTGCACAGGTGCGCGCGTGTGCGTGCATTCTTTTGTCGGCGTGTCGCGCTAACAACGGCCCTCCTTTCCGCAGTGCGCGGTCACGCAATGACAAATCCTATAAATCATAAAACAAACCACGCGTTTAGACCCCGTACCGTAGCGTAACGCGGCCGAAAAATTCCCTCTCATCCGAAGGTACTAAATTACTCTTTTTTTTTTCGACGATGCCTCTTCGATGCGCTTGAATTCATAATAAAAAGCGTGCTGCTCTTCAACAAAATTGAAGAGGATGTGAAAGTAGAGTAATTAGGTCTCAAAATACTTTTTTGAAAATCTCTCTATGATTATTTCTCGTACGATTTTGTAAATTTGTAATTTCGTCAAAGGTCACCAATTCGAAGAAGTCCTTTCATTTTATGTATGTCAAGAAATGTAAGAAAACATCGCAAAATATGTATTGTATATTTAAATCGTACGAAATAAGTGTGTAAAGATTACTTTTTGTGAATTCGAAGTTCTTTCATTTTATCTAAAAAAAAAAAAAAAAAAATATAACAAAATATCGCAAAAGAATTGCATATTTAATGCGAAATAAGTTTTAAAGTGTAAAGTTTAAAGTGTAAAGATTATTTTTCATGAATTCGAAGAAGTCATTTTACGTCAAGACATATAACGAAACATTGTGTACATAAATCGCGCGAAATCAGTGCAAAGATTACTTTTTATGAATAATCTTTACTGATTTGTATCATCTTCATGAACTTCTTCGATCTTCGCTTGTTGAAAACAGTCATTTTCTTCAAGATTAATGTTCCCTTTTATTCGTTACATCGCCGGCCCTTAAATAAAGCTGTCACGCCGCCTCGGATGAATTGCACCTCCGCGGTTACAGAAACCGCGCAATGAGGCCGGACATGGGCTCGCCGTTCACGAGCGCATAATCGAATGTGCATGCAAAGTCACTCACGCGATCGACTTGATGGCGACGGCGGCGCGAGTCGGCAATTTCGCGCACTCGTTCGAAAACCAGCCACCCCGACACCTGTTGTCGAAGTATACGCTTGATGATTCCCTATGCTAAGCTCGCGACGTGGCAAAAAGTCGGCCAGTCGGCTCGTTGTGGGCCTTGAAGCGGCCTGGGGGCGATCGGAAGCGGCACGGGATGAGCGAAAGGGGGGCAGACTATGGGCGTTCTTTCCCCACTTCGTTGGATCCCTACTCGATTCTACGTGTTCGCAAAAATATCGAAGGGAACAGGAAAGAAAGAGGGGGGGGGGGGATGATTATGTGAGTCTTTTTAACACAAAAGGCTCGAAAACCAACACCGAAATACGACTAGCATTGGCGCGCCCTGTAATCGACAACGTCCCAGACCGAGTTCTTCCCTTCGTGATGAGACAACCATTTTCAAAATTGCGATAGTCGCCTACAAATAAGGCAAGAGATGGGGACCACAGCCGGACGTTGTAGCTAACCGTGGGCTTCTCGTGGCCGAATTATTATTTGTTTTTGCCTCGGGGGACCATCACGGTGCTTATCGAGTCACCGTTTGCTTCAGCTACAACGGAACGTTACGCCCAGTTTCGAAGAAAACAAGAAAAAATCGTCCCGTTGTCCCTACGAACACATTCATCGGGGGTTGCAATTTCCTTCGTCTAAAGTATGATAATACACTTTTTGCGTTCGAAAAGCATTGATTGACATATCTATTAAAATTATTTTTTATATTTTTCTCATGAGAGTCATAATGGCATATATATTTTAAGAAAGATAATTCCTCTATCTTATTTCACTGTGTTTATTAATCAACAAACATTGAGAATCTATGGAGAATTATGTTCGAGAAATTCCGGGAGAAAATCACACACAGAGCGTTCCTTCATCATTGATCTCTGCTATGCAAGTTTATGATTCGTTGCAATGGTTGATGAAACCACTAGTTATGATACATCGTGCAATCTATACTAGAGCGATACGAAAAAAAAAATGACGTAGGCGCGAATCGAGCAAATTGGTGAGGAACCATTCAAGATTCGGATTCAGCCGCAATCTCGGCTTCGGGGCATTGGCGGCTCATGGGCGATAATTGATATCACCTGCCATGTAAATATTGGGTATCGTCGTTTGCCGAACCTGTCGGCGGAAAAAGAGGCCAGGGCGAAAGGAATTGCCGAACGCAACCTCCGGTGAGATAATTACGTGTTGGTTTTAGAAAAGGGGGAAGCACCGGTTAATTCCACGCTTCGTAGTCCGCGCAAAAAGCCGCCTGCGGCTACGAGTTCCTCTGTTCAAATTAGGCGACGCGTTGTGTGAGAATCTCAACTAGAACCAGAACGTAGATCAAATTTTAGATTTCCAAAAATATCAATATGTAGGAAGAAGAAGTTAAAACGTTGGAAGAAGGAATAAAGGTTATCAAATTTAATAGCAAATTAATATTTTTATATAAATACTTTTTATGTAAAATTAACATGTAATTCCATACTATATTAGTTTCATTCTTTTAAAGCTTAATAATTGATATAAAGTATCGCTGTCTAAATTTAAATATATAAATGTCTATGCATTTTTCGTTCATAGTTTTATATTAACTTTGTCATGTTATTTTATCATTGAAAATTATTTCGATATTATAGATCGAATTTTATAGGTCGATCGAGTACCGTAAACTCTCGGCTAGCCAATGATTTGTGTGCCGGTCTCATAAAGAAAACCTTGCGAACGCCTACTGTTTCGTATCCAGTACTCTTACGTTATGCATATAACACCTTGCCGTGAGCCGCTTAGCACCTCGGACGCCATACGGTTTAAGACAGTTTGCGTATCTCGATCTCGCTCTCAACACCTTCCTTATCGATGATTTCTTTTATGCTCCCGTAATGACACGCTTCTCGGCATGCCTGCGGCGGCGGATGCTGTTAAAAAATAGATAGAAAAGAAGCACGACGTTTGTTTAGCAACACGATAGTTTCAGCAGGGAGTAGAAGGCAGGAGACTATCAGATCCTTGCGGTTTATTCTGAAAAGTTGATGGAGCTGCAGTGGAAGAAATAAATATATATTTTTAATGCTTTACGGAAATAAAAAATATATTATTATTTTTAATGATTCTCAAATATGCGTTGCATTTAATGTATTTACTAATTTAAAAATAGCATATATAAAAAAAATCCAATAATCTTTAGAATTTAATGTGTATAATAATTGTATTGTAATTTAATGCACAATAATTAAGATAGAATCTCAATTTGTTTCTTTTATAGAATGATCCAGCGATGACGGAGTGCTTAAAAGACTTCTTTCTAAAAATCTAATGCGTCATTTTGACGTTTTATTCGATTCTTTGAGATTTGATGTTTCGATAATTAGGTAAGCATCCTTAGATTACACTTATCTATAATTAATACCATAAAAACATATTTTAAAGATGTCTATCTAAAAAGCTCCAAGACGATCTCATCTCACACATTTTCGCGTATCAAGTTTAGAAATCTTCGATCGATCCCATGTCAAGCTTAACGTGCAAGTAAGAAATGGTAGAGCAAAGAAAAATCTGTCTGTCGAGATAGACGTCATGGCTGTCATTTTTGATTTAGGTCTCAGATAGCTGATTTGAAGCGTTGATAACGAAAGTGTTTGAACGGCAGTCTGTAATTAACAATATTAAGGATAAATTTGCATCGCAGTAAGGGAGGAGCGAGCGACCGCATTGTGCATTCTTGAGTAGTCTTGCCACCGTACATGATAAGTTGTAATTAAATTGATTGGCACGCGAGATATGAACCATGCGCGATGCTGTGAAGAATATGCATTAACACGGTAAAATCGAAGGTGATCGAAGAGAATAAGGGAATATTGCGGTGCGAAGATATTAGTGACTATGTAATTATTGGGTCTGTAAGGAATTTCTGATTATTGACTACTGCATCATCAAATTGCGCATCTTTGATCGATTTCTTCCATGGAAGAGTATCAATCGCGAAGACATTCTTCACTTCTTCATATAGGTGTAAATCAAAGTTTTATCGGCTCGACCGAGATCTTCGGGCGAATTAAGAGCAACCGTAAAAGACATTAAAATTTATTTTCACTAGTCGACACACTCGCTCATTAGTTGTCGCATGCATTAACGATCATCCATAAAGAATAAGGACTCTTATAAAAATATGGACCCTTCCAGTCAGAAACAGCGATAGAGATCGGTCCTCGTTATCTCCTTAAACAAATTGCACTTAACCACTCGCGTCGCGAAGCGTTGCGCCTACTCTCGAGTGCCAAAAAGTCACACGCCCTCTTTCTGTCCCTGTTCGCGACGACGCGCCCTCGGACGTGAAGGGGCGGTTGAAGGGAATCGACGAAGTGTGCTCATAAAAAATTGTAGGTCCGCTATTTATGGCGGCTTAATTAATTCCTATGTGTTTTCGGCCACTTCCCATGCAAAACGCCCCCTTCCGCGCGTGTCTTTATGGCTCTTCATGAGATATAAATGATCTGATAAAATGTTTAAGCGTCGTCGCGCCCTTCGTCCCCTATTCGAAACACTATTATTATAGAAAAATAAAACTGATGTAGAAACCGCGGGAGACGCGCCAAAGGGTGCACCTCGACTTTCCCTTCCTCGTCGCGCGGATCTCATGCATATTCATAGTTAAAGGGGGCATTCTTAGAAATCGTTAGGAGCGTATCGCCGTTCATCTCGCGATACATTCGATCAAAAACACAGGAAAGTACCTACTACTTTCTGGATACTGCATGCAATCACGCGATATATTTATTGTAGTGAGCTCTATAATACATACTGGAGCAAGTCGAAGAGCGGGAGTGTCTCATTTTCTAAATAAGGATACTTCGAGGCAAAGATAATACTATTTTTTTTAAACTGAACTTTTGCACCAATTCATCTTTCTTCCTTTTTTTTCTCCAGGAAGAAAGAAGCTCTCTAAATCTGTATCAGTGGATAGTCACTAATTACCCAATGGCACACTTGGCACTGATAATCAGTGAAGTTCAACTAAAAAAGGAAAAATGTTTGATATACAACTAAAATAATGATATTTGCATGTTAATTTCAATCTTTCAATACCATATTTCATTGAATTTAAGCACTAAAACAAGATTAGTTAGATCACATAATAAAGATTAGCTAGCTTATGGATCTCCCACATTTAATTCACTGATTACCAGTGACATACTTGGCACTGATATCAGTGATTATCCATTGATTCAAATTTAGAGAGAGAGAGAGAGAGAGAGAGAGAGAGAGAGGGAGGGAGGAAGAAAGATGAACTAGTGCAAAAGTTCAGCCAAAAAAGAACAGGTCTACTGTTTTCTTTGTCAGAGGTGTCAGGACTGATTAGCTAATGTCGTTTTATTACCATAAGTAGAAAAGAATTTGTTTGTCAACTCTTTTCTCCGTCGTAATTTTCTATTTAATATAGGAAATCTCGCTCCAATATATTATAGATCTCACTGATTTATTGCCAGTGTAACGCGCGGCGCGGCGTATGTCAGGAGACCCTCGTGCCGAGTTAAGTTTTCAATTAAGGTAAACGAAATATTACTTCTCAAGCTCCACCCGACACGTTTTGGCGCGGCTTTTGGTACTCGCTTTTACCCGCCAGCGTCGATTTACGCGCGTTCCACGAGTCCACTTAATGAAGAGATACGGTAGCGTTTACTTCGCTCACGCGACGATCGAGTGTCGCGAAATCTCGTACACGTCGAAGGACGCCTGTCCTTTATTCCTGTCCTCGTAAACAGGCTCGCAATCTCTCCTCCGTGTTGGAACTCGAAACGTCGTCCATCGAAACGACACGACGTCGTAACGACAACCGCAAACGGTCGCGTTCTCCATCTTCGCGTTCTCTCACATCCGTCGCTCGACTTTATTGCGTAATGTTGCAAAGCACGCGCGAAACAGCGCGACGGTGTAGGTGAAGGCGCAGTTGCGAGTCGAGTCCGTGAATTCGCATAAAATTAACATTCCCCTGGCGCCGTACGTCGTACGTAGCTTCCCACGGTTGCGATACGCATGTAGGTACCTACAGGTACCACGAGGCTGGCCTACGTGGAATAATGATTATCGTCTCGATCGCACCTCTTCCGCGAATCGCAAACTGTGCAGAATCTATTCGTAGAAAGAAAAAGAAAGAAAGAATTCTGTATCTGTGTGTCACTGGCAAAAGAGATCGTAAATCGTTAGACTATCGCATTAGATTATCGTTAGGACACAATAATAGATCATTAATCAGTATTAATTAAATTCGATTGCGCTAGAAATACATATGGATAGTACCAGTTAATTTATGCCCGTCGTGGCTTTGTTTATGATCACTTGCGTTTTACCGAGAGGGAGAGAACGTTTCTACCTGAGCTGCGGTTCTAGACTTCACCGCTTACCTGTTACCTCTTAGCCTCTTACCTGTTACCTCCACGTTAGGGACACGTGACACACGCGAGTGGCACGCGCGGCGTGCGCTTGCCTCTTTTCCCAATGGCAAAACCAGTTCTCCATAGAATAGAAATAACGTTTTTCTTTTCGTTTGTCATCGGCGTTCAATTTATGCGTATCGCGGAGTCTTATCCATTTTCAACAAAAAAATAAGTTTAATTTTTCGTCTGCAATGTAAATCTTTTTTGCATGAAATTTCATTTTCAGATTTTTTATTTTGTTTACGAAATTGCTATTGCTTGAGAAAAATTATTACTAACCTAAGTTATACGTTTCCAAACAAATTTCCATTTTCACCTTATTTTTGCTCAAATTTCAATTTTTATTAAATAAAGGTTTAAATAAAGATAATTTAAATTTTTATGTTTGAGTTAAAAGATTCAGATTGCAAATAGTGAGAGGAAAAATAGAATTGTTGAAGATTATATACAGGGAAGGAAAAATAACAAAGGGAAAAGTAAGATAGTATATAAGACTTCGTGACCTAGAATTTAATTAAAAAATAATTGTGCGGAGGAGAACGGTACGATGTTAAGCAATGTACAATTCTATGCAGTTCTATACAATCCGCTTACTAATACTGTTATAGCGTTATATTGTTTGCGAGATTGAATGTATAGTTTTCTCAGAAGCTAAAGAAGCTTTACAAAGCTCATGCATGATTGCTTGAAATAAAAATTCTTGTGCATCTCTCGGTCGGAATAATGACAGGTTATAATAACGGATCTATAATTATTGATTCCATCTTGAGCGGATTGCGAGGAGGCGAGAATAAATGGGCATAAATCAACAAAGTCGGGACATCTCTCTGCGATCTATAGACGTCTCCTTGCGATTATATTATAGCAATAAATGCCATCATTCGAAAAGACTCTCCTTTCTCTCCATTCATTTATATACTTCATATGATTTCCATTGTGCAGTATTCGATGATTTTTCAAGATCTGTTTGATTTACAGCATCAAAAATAAATAAACACAGCTTGATGTGTTCGCTTATTCCCAACGTTTATCTCTAGTGTTTGTATCTTTTGGAGAAATGCGTCGTTTTGGGATTGCAGATAAGAGAAAGATATTTTTAAAAGAGAAATAACATGAGAGATGGGATTTTAAAATATTACCTGATTTCTTCCAAACAATATGCATTTCAGTCTGCGTCCGTTTCGAAACAAGCCACCGCATTTATAACTAAAGAAATTCTCTGCAAGAATGATGCTTAGTTTCTACAAGGCCTGAAGATCTTCAACGGATTACGTATTTTTGAATAATCTTTAGAAGATCTACTTATTATATATCTTCTTAATTATAATGAACAATGCAAACGTTGACAATTTTGATTATAAGATGAAGAAATTATTATTAAAAATGAGAATAAAGATAAAGAAAAAATATCTTTTACGTACACTTATCTTCCTAAGCTTCGTTTTTATTATAATTCGATTTTATTTTTTAACAAAATAAATTGTAATATTGTTTATTAAATATAATTGTTATGAACAACTAGTTTTTTTTTAAACTCTTTCATGAATGTAATATTAATAGAAGATGCAATTTTCTATGATGGCAATCGGTGATAGTATATATTTCAGCCATCGATATCTCATTATTTTGAAAAAAGATATCTTGAACGAGAAGGATAAGAAGACTAGAAATAAGCAAAATTATCTCGCCGTGCTATTACTATGGTCAAGGAGAAGTAATGATAGAGTAATCCAAGATCAATCTCATCGATCAGCGGTCGATCGAGTATCATGGCGTCGCTTCGCGTCACGTGTGATACACGTATTTGTTGCCGATTCCATTAGCCGTAATTTTCATTCGTTTCGTCTCGATCGAGAGATTTCTTTCATGTGCAATCCTTACAACCCACGCACTCGCTTCGATGAAATCCATTGTCGAGCGGTCATGTACTGCGAGATTGAAGGTTATTATTGTTTAATACGGTCAATAAAACTGCATTATGGTACTACAACCACAAATGTAGTACTAAGGTTCCACGAGGTCTTCAGAGGTTCTCACTGAAATAGGAAGGATACTCATTTTACCATATAAATCGATACTTTTTATCACGAAAATTCTTTAATAAAATCAATAATTATTTATATATTATTATGTAATAAAAAAATTTAAAAATCAATCACATTTATGTAGTATATAAAGTCACAACTTTAATAGTAAATAAAAGTAGTTAATTCTAGTATAAAATCTAAAATCACTATTAAAAAAATTATTAAATATATGTAATACATATAAGATTGTTCTGAGCTAAGGAGAATTTCGTATGTCTTCTTTCTCACGTATAGCCCTTCGCAAAAAAATACGGCGAGCGCCACTGCGGCCCATCCCGCGGCGTTCTCACAGCGAAGGCGATCGTGCTTCGAAATAATCAAGATCACATTGGCCTGTCTTGGATCAAAAACATTAATTTTAAATTATCGAGATGGCACCGGTCCACTCTGGCCATGGATAACGTACCGCGACCCTGAAGGCGTTGGTTGCATCGAGACGATCAATGGCGCCGCTCACCGTGAGAGATTAGGCCGGACCGTGATTACCAGTACATAAATATCAAAAAAAGAAACGGAATGGGGATCGCACAGAGAAGGCGGTAAAGGAAAGGCCGCGCCTTGCTTCCAGACGAATTTCACTTTTGATATATTTCTCATTCGCGTAGTAGTGTCACCTTCAAAATTAAAGAAACTTTCACGCGACTGACCGGATCCTCGCGAAATCAGAGCGAAGCTTGGATTATGTATCAATGATTTGTGATTTTTTTCGTACACGGAATGGCTAATTCATCGATTTATGTGCAGTCATAAGAGAGAACACTGCAATGGACTTTCTTCACCTTTTGTGTCTAATGATACTTTTCATTGAAAATACATATGTTCAACAGTATAGTGTGTGTGTGTGTGTGTGTGTGTGTGTGTATAATTTTATAATTAATAATAATTATTAAATTAGTCTTTAAGTATATTAGTAGATACTGTACAATTTTGCAAATAATGGCAATAGATAATTGCCATTATTATAATTAGATTTGACTTATGCTGCTAGTCACTGTGTAGCATCTTGATAATAATATTGTGCTGACTTGGACATTGTAAGACAGTATTGGTACAATGTGCCTATCGACAAATACTACATTAACAAAGCAAACAGAGAGCCGAAGATACACGTGAGTACCGAGCTTATCTCGTCGAAGCAATTACCGACGGATAGGGACGAAATTAAAGATGCGTATCGACCGACGTCTGCTTAGCACCATCAAATTAACACTTGTTTTAGCCGTCAATTAAACGATCGCTCGATAACGTCCCACTAATTTTATACTCGTGGCCCAGGTCTCTCAGCAACATTTCTCTGGCCTTTTGAAGCTCATAAGTGCATAAATAAACATGCATATATTTTAGCGTATAAAATCGTTTTAATGAAAAAGCAGTTTACATAATATTTTAAAGAAGAAAATGTTTATGTATATTTTAAATGTTAAATGTATGTTTCGTCATTTAGATATAAATATAAATTAAATAGAATTATTTAGCTATTTAGATGTAATATTGCCGAAATATGTAATGATGATTGTTTTAATAACGTGTACAGAGTACTGAGATGAGCTTCAACCGCATCACTGTGATTAAGTATGCAAATAAATTTCTGCGATATTTAATTCGCAGACGCTCGTTAACATCGACTCAAGACAAATTGTTTGCCTAGCATGGCAAGCACAGGCGCGGAGGTATTTCTAATTATTCCATATGCATAGGTTTAATTAAGGACTCGGTCGCACACACGTATTCGCTTGATAAATAGTCTCGGTGGCGAAGGTTGGCGATCCGGGCATCGATTTATTCTTGGCAGGTAACCATTGCGAAATAACCATTAATTTGAAAGTTTCGATCTAAAGTCGCAATTATACGAATTATCGAATATCGAAGGTCAACTTCGGATGAAAGCCATTACGACGAATTAACCCGTATTACGATTATTTGTACACGAACATCTGTATTTCTCTTTCGCTTTGCTTTTTTCTTGCAAACGTGTTTTTCACAAAGTATTATTTCGTAAAAACTACGATACACAAAAAGCGTGAGTAGTCTTTTTTACTTATTGGCTCTCACCTCTAAGGAAAATGATAGGAGGACGATACGGCCAAAGCAATAAGATAAATGTTAAATAAATCGCCAATCATAATCGAGCAATAACGAAAGCAGGAAATCCAAAATATTGATTTGCTTACATATTGCTTAAATTTTGTGTGTGTGTCATAGCCTTAGAACTAAACTGAAGTTACGTACATCCGGTGTGAATTACATCAATTGCAATTTAAGAAGCAAAAGCTTAATCCAGAGATCTCTGTCTGGCGATAGGCTTTAAAAAGGATTCTTTGTAACCGGTCTTTCTTCGACATTAATCGGCGTTCACCAACGATAATCCTCAATAAGGCCGCTCTCGGGTTCCTCCCGGAACACTCATATGCAGGAAAAGAAGATCCACGCAACGCGTTGATGCGAATGCACGACCCAGTTTCGACGGTGTATCGGTAATTTAAGATCGATAAACCTCGATCTATCGAGCCTATCCAGTTACGTGGTGCAAGCCGCCGCCGATGGGATTAAAAAATTCAGCCATTCACGGTAATCCTTTCTCGCGCGGCGAAAATAATACGAATGCGGCCGGAATACGACACCGTCGATCGTATATTGAATTTCCTGAATTGGCTTGAATGTGCTTGATATTCGATAAAAAAAGTGGATTAAAAATATTATGTTCCAGGACATTTTTTTTTTTTTATACGAGGCGGAGGGTGAATCCTGTAGCTTCCTTCACTGTCCCCGAACCCCCTACGATTCACCTTCCGTTCGCGATGATCTTCGCGGTTAAGTTCAAAATCCTCTTTGAAAGCTTTTTCACGGTTTTACGTTTCATAAACATGGCGACGAAGGAGGCAGGACACGCAAAGAGATCGAGATATAGAAGAGAAGACACCAGAAAAACGAAAGGCTTATCATATTTTTCTGACCACGGGACAAATCCCTAAATCTTGTTTACAAGCAAATTTCACAATACGGAATAAGGGATTTAATGCGACTCCGGGCCGATTTCCGCGAAAGTCTTCTTCAAAGTGTAATTTATTACGAAAGGATTATACGCAGAGAATCCATCCAACAAGTAAAGCTTCTCTCCAGACGCCTGCCAAATGCGTTCTTTACGCGCTCACAATATGCGAATTAAACTAAAAGCGTATCGGTAATCTCGTGATTGAGCACATTGAAAAATATCTCTGAGAAAAATCCATGAAATATTTGCTAATATATCAGATCGGATGGATGAAACGATCATATATCTGCAATTGAAATATAAATTCACTTTTCAAATAATTTGATTTATAGAAATGGACTTTTAAAGTTAACAATTTCCAACGTCGGATTTAAATTGGTAGGGAGCTAAAATTTATTTTGCGAAAAATCGCAACGGGCAATGCAGATTGTGATATCGATTGGATACGACTGAGAAAACACCCTCTCTTTACCCTCTCAGCAGGGAGTCTTATGACCAGCGAAGCGTCAACTAACAGGATTACTATGACGCGATTGTATACGCGTCAAGGAAATAGAGCGCTATTGTGGCATTCGGATACATGGATTGGGAGGCCAGACTGAAAATTAGAAACGTGTTCCTTTCATTCGTATGCTAAATATTTCCTTCAAGGAAGGACATCTGCTATCTGCTCGTCTCGTGAGATTTATTGTATCAAAAAGATCTCGTAGAAAAAGTGCTAAAATTTCCTTATCGAATTTATTATTTTATTATTTTAAATGACGAAAATATATATATATATATATATATATATTAGGTGTTGGAATTGTGATAATAGTTCAAGTTTAAAAAAAATGAGGAAATAGATGTAATTAAATACTAAAATGATTAGATACGTCCAATTAATAATATAATATTGAAAAATAGAGAAAATACAAATTTTTTTTGGACCCAATCTTAGTATACAAATAACAAGTAGGGCGAGCATAGAGTGATAACAGGATGGTTAACGCGAAGGCAAACACGAATGCGTGTTTAAGAGGTCCAAAATAATTTTCTCATTTTTCTCGCTGACTTAAGCGATTTATCCATTCCTCAGCTCTCCCTCGTGTTCACGAGCTTCTCCGCAACTAGACATGTTACACGTCGACGCCTACTACTATTTAAGAAACACGTTTGCGTTAGTCGAGTCAAGCATGTGGTGATAAAGGTGACGTGATTTTTCAGCTATGCTACATCGATAGAGGGTGATATGAAAGAGTATCCCCATATGCTGGAATGAGTTAAGCTATCCTTCCTCAAGATGCGGGATAACAGGCATCTAACACTCCATTTGTCGGTATCTCTCGCTCATTTATAAAAAGGGTTGAACAAATTCTTGCAACGGATAAAAATATAAACCGGAAATTATTCAACATTTATCCGTGTCTCGACAAAGTATAATCAGACTTATTTTTATCTCGAAGATTTTAGAGATCTCAGAAATAACGTTTGGTTTTTCGTTTTTACAAAACATCAATTTCAAAATAAAAACAATATTTTATCTCAAAATCGTCCCTTTAACAAAAACATATATTCTGTATTTTTACATATTGATTATCGGAAAATTTTTTTCTTCTCATTATTTTAGAAAAGAAGTTTTGCTTAAGTATTCAAAAATTTAGATAGATATAGATAGATCTGAAAATAATTTTATTGGAACATTAAAATAATTATGTGGAACGCTCAAGCTGGTTGTTAACATACCAAAACTTTTACAGTTTATTGTTTATTATGCTTGAGCGTCCTACATAATTATTTTGAGTCCAAAAGAATTGTTATCTGCATTTAGCTAAATTTTTAGATTTTCTAGCAAAATCGTTCTTTTCGTACTCGCAAAAATGAATCAGTTTGTCCATCTTCTCAACTTTTTCGCCTCTAGCATATTTACATTTATCAATATTTGATGCGCGTATGAATATAAATGTTCTTGCTCAATCATCATCTTACACAAATCTGTCCGGTCACGTTTTCGGATTCCGGTCCTTGATTAGGATGGATTTCAGGCATCAGGGAGTGACTCCGCCACCCACGTATTCAATTTTCCGAAAAGCTCGGATGTTTGGTCCATCGCTGCCCGTGAGTCTCGCAGAGTTGCACAAAGCCGCGGCATGACGTCCAAGGTGTTCCATCGACAATAGCGGAATACGGCATGGAAAAGAAATCCCTATGGTCCCCTCTGCCCGTTGATCCCGTCGATTCACGGTTCACTTAGTTCGAGTCTTCCCTCGACATTTGTCGTACAACTCACTTCGATGTTGTTACATAACGATTCTCTGTCCACAAGACATCAAATCCCACCCGTCGTCGGTAAACCGGCATATATTTTCTTCGGACTACTCTTGATCGTTCACGTAAACTTTATGGGTAGTCCGTTTCATTTTCTTCTCGAATCTAGTAGTAGTTCTTCGGAGCTACCATAGGATTCCGTCGCACCGTGGCCGGTTTTACCGGTACCCATAATTATAGCCTCGAGTGAGCTCAATAGAAAAACGTTTTAAATGATGGTAAAATATAAAAAAACTTGCCTGAGAAAAGTAGGTTTGTATGTTATGAGTGCTATATAATTAATATCAAAAAAGCAATTTAGAGAAGTTATATAATCTCTTTTTCAAATATAACACACAATATAATTATAATATATCCCAACCGTTTAATAATCCTACGTTTTATTCCTACCTATCTCAAGTCCCGAAGCTTTATTATTTTATTCATCGAAATTAATATGAGAATAATTCGTGACATAAAATATTCTAAAATGGTCCATGCTTCTCGAGTCCAAGTTGCTCCGAGCTGACCCACGTGGAATCTTTCATGTGGCAATAACTCTAAAATTTGATTGCAGCAGACATCGGGATAGGGGCTACCCCCAAGGCAACTGGTAATAAGCCCTCAACCCTCGCACCCACGCTCTTTCCGTTCTCGAACTAAGCTTCGGACCAGCTCCGCCACTACCATCACCACTACGTCGTAAATAAAACGAAATTGTTGACCGGTACCTTTCGGCTGGTTAAGCGTTAAACAAAGGCCCACGGGATGTCGGGCGCCGTATCTTTGATCTCTGTTTGCCGAGGCATGCATCACCCGCGAGATAATCAGGAATAATTATTTGTTAGATAAATACGATCGCAG
Organism: Acromyrmex echinatior; assembly: GCF_000204515.1. The sequence goes on from NW_011627191.1 coordinate 1,148,291, forward strand.
CCGGCGATAGCGCGCTAAATTTATGATGGACCGCTTGCCGTTTGTAAATGACGTAGAGGAGAGAGCTCGTTCGCGCGCGCCGAGCTATGAATATTGCCACTCGAAGCGCGGAGCACGAAAGTCGTGCGTGCGTTAAGAAATTTGCGCGAATTCGGTCTAATGATAATGAATTACGCATTTAGATACATAAGTAATTTGAATCGAATAGATTAATTCAAACATTTTAATTATTTCGTTAAATTTCTATCTGGCATTATCTTTGAAACTCGAGAATAATGAAGTAAAGAGAAACCTCGTAGATTAAGTCACGCGTCTGAAGTGACTTTAATATCGTGTTCTACCTGCATGTGTATATTAGCGCGTGTTGACGCGTATATGTATGTATGTATGTATATACGTCGAGTGATAGACGTGCCTCTTACCGTGTCTGACTCTTGCGTAACGCTTGGCTAACTCGAATAGCCTTTCCCGATCCTCTCAATGATCGAGCTTCGCGAGTGGATCGTTGCATCTCTGCTTCGCATTCCTGGCATGCCAAGTGAAATCGATGCGTCCGCATCGGCGGCATCGATGGAAGGTGATTCTCATGCAGATATTTTCAAGCACGGACGCCAAACGAACGTGCTTGATTCTCACGGTTACCCATCTCTAAATGATAGTATCACACTAGATGTATCATATCTGTCAGATACATTTATTTTTTCCTTCTTTTTCCGTTTTTTCAAAATACGCGGCAATAATATATTACATTTTATTCTCTAGATATGCAGAGAAAAAGGGATAAGAAATAAATAAATAAATAAATAAATAAAACAGGTTGCTAAGTTTTGTTTTAGTTTGAGCGAATGGTATAAATTAATCTTCTTGAAAATGTGAAATTAATTTCTACGTAAAATTAATTCTTACAAGCCTATCAAATTTATGAGTCAGAATTATTCTATTTTACACCATGGTCAAGATCCAGCGTTTGAAAATTTCCAGAGGTCTACTACGGTCTACCGTGTCGTACATCAACGTCTCGCGGAAGGTGGGCGGACGTCGCGTCAGCGGCTGACGCCCCGCGAAATTGAATCTAAAGGTCCAAGTGTATCCCCACATGCCAGTCCTCTCCACGGAGCTGCAGGGAGGTCGCAAATCATCACCTCGCTACATTTACAACGTTAGATAGCCCAAGATTACAGTCGTTCCAAGCTCGTTCCTACGCTGTAGGAACACAAGACGCCTCTCCTCGCCCTTCGTTTTCTTTCCCTCGGTTGGGATATTACAGCGCCCCTTCGCGAAAGCGATCCTTCGCGCCGTTCTCGCGGACTCGTTGCCTACTTAAAGCGAAACAATGTGGTCCCTCGGCGATCGGCCGCGCGAGTAACGTCCAGCTCGTAAATTATCCGCCGGCGGGGACTAATGAGCTCGTGATTATAGGGACTGGGGATAAAAAAGGGCGTTCTTGCGAATGCACGATGACGTTCGCGCTGGTGATATATCTCCGGTTCGTTGTTGCGCCTAAAATGTATACGCGATTTTTTTTCTCGATGAGGTAAGATGAATACGACGGGCAACCGGCCTTCCGTGGCTCCGGAATCAAGCGTGGATGCGTCGGATTCGATTAGATTTAGCAAAGTGACGTGGGTTCGAGAAGATTCTCATAATTATTACGGGGTATGCATGATGTTTCCAAAACAAAGATTTGTATGTCTCACCATCGTTATCCGATTGAACATTTTTAAGCCGCTCAAACGCGAAATGTAAAATATTATCTACTTGTTTATTTGAGATGAAAAATCCCACGCAAGCGGCGCTCACTTCACGAGAGATTCCCTATTCTTATCTCCCACTTGGAAAGATTAAGAAAATTCACCGTATTACGCGACCTCGCGTAAAGATCTCGGGCCATTATTTACGAACTAAGGCCTGATGATCTCGAGAGGATCAGCTGTATTCCGTTTGCCGATAGGATTTGCTCCCAGCCGGTCAAACAATACGCCCTGAAGCGCGCCATCAGGGCCAAGTCTCTCTCTCTCTCTCTCTCTCTCTCTCTCTCTCTCTCTCTTTCTCTCTTATATTTCTCTTAAAACGACGCGAGCGTTCACGTGAGGCAACAGAAAGGATTGGAGGTGGATATTCCCTTGGTTTTTTTGTTCACGAGGGACTTTGGTCTCGCACACAAAATTCCAAACATCTTCCTTTCTCTTCTTCTCGCCCAACAGCCTTTCCATGTCCTCTCGCGATTCGCAAAACATACGCGAGCAGATACGGATTTTCTCTCTCGGTCGTCTTAAGCCGTTCCCGCGTTTTTACATTCTCGACGAAATCCCCGCGGCTTTGTGCCCGTTTATTACGTTTGCCAACCAAATGATGTCATTAGATATACTTAGGCTGGGCTTTATTGTCGTCTTTTATGCCGGTCGGACGGCTTCCGTGAAACGAATTCGTGCTGAGCGTTCACGACTCATCGGTTATCACGTCGAAATTCGTTCGCTGTCTTGCTCACGTTTCTTGGACAGGCGGCCTAACGGCCTTTTTCTTTTTCTTCTCACGACCACGTGAGAACCAGATATACTGTTTTATTGCCGGATATTTCGTGGCAGCTTTCCGTGAAACTATGCATCTTGTATACGCGTATCTTTTTACGATAAGCCTTTGTGCGTTACATGCATCTCGAATGCGAGAAAACGCCAGTCCAAAATACATATCCATGGATGATGAATCATGGATTTTAGAATATGAGAAACTGACGCGGTTGTTCGATTAATGGCTTAGTGTGAAATAAATAAAGTTTATAATAAGTTAATTAAGTAAAATAAATAAATTAAATAAACTTTGACAAGAGTAGAATATTATAAAAATTTTTGTATTTCTATGATAAGCAATAACGGTACATATTATTGAAAAATATTTATTGATATTCTTATCTCTGTTTAGATAATTTTTATCTGTATTTTGAACGTTCTTTCAAAATTCACGAAACTTCATTTTTTCTCTTTCGAAAATATCATAAAAAAATAGGTATTTATCTCGATTAGCTGTAAAAAATATGTAAAAAATGTAATTTTTTAATTTAATTATTTTTATTCGTGAAGATAGCTATTATTAAAAAGATACTAATATTACAAAATAAATAATAAAAAAAACTTGGCCCATGAGGGGATCGAACCCGCGACCTTCGCGTTATTAGCAAGACGCTCTAACCAACTGAGCTAATGGGCCTGTTGCATAGTAGGTATAACTTTAGTAATTTCCTGTCCGACATACCGTGACACTTGTTATTTAAATGTTATATTTAAATGTAATTATTAAAGAATCAATTTATTAAATAATAATAATCGTAAAATTAATATAAATAGATCAAAATATTCATATAATTAAGAATATATAATCGAAGATATTCTATAAAATGATTAAAAAATGCAAGAATTGATAGTCTTCTTTTTCAAATGTATTGACATTTCTGGTCTTCAAAATTATTTTAAAATTTATTAGATAAATTTATAAGTATAAGTTAAATTTACAAGAACAAAATGTCGGCCGAATTGTCTGTTGATATGTTAAGTAAACCTTTGCCGGAGATTGTTTTCAGAAGAAAAAATAATGCTTTATTCAAGAAATTAGCTCGAAAGACTCATTTTAATGTGAGAGAAGTCGAAGGTTATTCAATAATAAAATAAAATAAACACACACACACATATCCTTCATACATCACATTTTTAAAGATTTAATGTAATTTTTATATATGTTCGATAAATTATAATTTTACTACAGCGTTAGCTATTATACATAGAAAAATAACACAAACTTTGGGTCCTATGACAAGATTCGTATTTAGAGATGTTTTGCATGCTGGTTTGGATTTTACTGAAAACATTCGGCATATATATATCGACAGAATTTTCTCTGCATTTGACAAGAAGAACGTATTGCAAGTATGAGAAATTAATATAAAATAATTTATAAGATTTATATTTTTACAATAATTAAAATTATAATTATGTGAGTATATAGATTCATCTGGAACAATGGATCGAAGGGCTTTCTACAATTCTTCGTGGCAATCTGAATGAAAAGATACATTTTGCTTTTAATGTAATCTTAATGTTTCTATAATTATTCTAATTATTTAAGAATTTAATTTGCATCTAAATTTTTTTACAAAGTTAAAATTGATATTTTTTTAATTCTGAAAGATTAAATTTTAATTAATTTTAATTTAATTTTAAAAAATAATTATTTTTAATTATAATATTTATTAAATGTAGATATACGATTTTATGCATACGAACAAATTAAAGAAAGAGCAAATATTTCCAACAATGCGAGGTTGCTTGATCAAACTGCAAACAGACGAAGATCCCGATGAAGCTGTGAAGGTTAATTAATTAACAGCAACAGAGATAAGTCTTGATCTTAGTGTTACTAAAATAAAATATCAATTATCAACGTGACACTAGAATGCTAATATCTTTCAAGCATAAAGTTTACATAAAATAATATATTTATGGCGTCATAGGATTTGGTTGATTTACTGTTGAAAAAACTCGACATCGATCGCGACGGTGTAATATCCGAAGAAGAATTTTGCAGGGCCGTAAAAGAGAGAAATCTACTGCTGCTAGAATCTATGGGACCGGTGTTCCCGTCTAGAGTAGCGCGACAAACATTTCTGAGCACATTCACGGATCGCCTTGGACGATTTTGATTTTTCGTACGTTTTACGAAAGTTATCATTTGTATATAATTGCATATTTGTATATAACATCTATTCTCGTTTTGTTAAAACTGTAACAATAATATTGTATATTAAAAATACGAACAGATTGTTTGAACTATATTGTCAGGAATTATTCAAGCTAGAAAACTCAAAAGTGCATCTTGATGCAGCAGACAGGCAAACGCGTCAAATCAGACAGAAAAATCCTCCTGAACGAGTGACGCTCCAATAAATTTTCAAGACCATCGACGCAACGTACGGCTTTTACGATTCACCGAACGATGGCAATTGACTCGTTCGTTTTCTTCGCAAACAATCGCTAATGGACCGCGATAATGCCACATCCTAATCGCATCAAGCTGCATCCGTGATACGATTCACCACGGGCGACTTGAATCGATCATTTAATGAACCTTCGCGATCGTCATAAATCTTATTACTATGATCAACGTAAATAGATGATCGATATCCATATATCCACGCACGTGCTATTTATCGTGATACATCGATTGTGACGGTATTTTTGCAATGTATTATTAGTTATATACATCGTAAAAACATTGTAAGATAAAAGATAATATGATCTAAAAGCGCGAAAAGGGGGAAATAGAAGGGGATCTCGAAAGATACCTACTCGGTTGTTCTTCTATCGCTCGGATCGCATGCCGGTTCACCTGCTCCGCGATCATTCGATTAATAGAGACCGCTCGTGAGATACGGAACAAATATAGACCTTTCTTACGAGCGAGACGGGCTGCGCAACCCCACCACCGCGAATCGCGGTCGTACGCGTTACGAAGAAGAAGAAAAAACATAATGAATGTTTGAGGGATTCTGAGGACGGACGAATGGCCCGATCCGCGTCTCAAGCAGCTACAACAACAAATTAAATGAGAAAGTCTTGAGGCTTTCGTCGGCTCCGCCGACGTCTCTCGTTGGCTATGGTTCCCTGTTACAATGCGTGGGCGTAGGGTATACAGTACCGAGGTGTATGGGCAACGCGTATTTCTTCCTTGGCGATAGTGGGGGCGAGCTGGAACGATATTGTGTAAAGAGTATAATAACGTGCGTATGAAAGGCCGGATCCTTTGTGGGTAGCCGACCGTGTCCTGAAAGGATCTTCCAGGATCTGGTTGTGTGGGGGTGGCGGGGAACAACGGGAGGGGAACAACCTAACCACCGAGGGTTAGGGGCACCAGCTGAGAAAACATACCCGCGGCGTGTCGACGAGATGTTCACGTATACGAGCGTGCGCGCCTGCGTGTGCTAGTCGACGAAAAGAGGCGGATTGACGAACCGATCTGATCTGATTTTTGAGAACGATTGTCGAATCTGAAATTCCTTTAAAGGAGGACTGTGGAACAGAATGCTGGTTTTTTTTTCGCGTTTCGAAAAGCGCCGCTTGTCTCGACAGATAAATTTATTATATTTGGTTACTGATGGAGATTACGGTCGCCATATATTGGCATGTAATCCGGCATACGCCTGAAGGGACAAACACAAATTGCGCTGACAGTCGAGCGCGACTCGGATAGGAAACGAATAAATTATAATCAGAGTCGCGCGATTGCAAAGAGGCGATGGTGATTGCGAGCTGCGTAGCGCCGGGAAATTAAGTCCGTTTGTATTCCGGCTTTCAGTGAGTCTCGCTACTCTCAGGCGACAGATTTTATTAGAGATGAAAAATATCTCTAGCGCGACAGACACAAAAACTTCAATCAGACGTAATAATAACGGCAGCGTGTATATAAAAACGATGGCAGACGGGAATGGCAATATAGACGAGTCATCCCTCTTTCTCGTGGACGTTTTACCGTTCATGGTGTCTCTACCTTTGACGGAGGCTGAAATTGCAGCGGCAGTATGTTACCACGTAATCTAGCCACCGACGGCATGGAATAAGCCGCAGAAGCGGATCCGTGAACGGCGGAAGTGGTATATGCAACGCGGCTGAATACGAAACATAAATTATAATCAGCCCCGGATCAAGCACGGAATAGCCATGATTACAACGGGGAACGTGATGAGACTCTGGGTGATTCGATTTGAGCGGCCCACGCCCACGCATCAAAGGGACCGACGACAGGATCACGAAAATGTGAGTCTCTTTCCAGTGATAAATCCATGAAGAGACTTGGTTGAATTGACCACGCTAAAGCCTACGACAGCTCTGTTAGCCGAATATTCATACGAGTTAGATCGCTAGGAGAGAGAAAATTCTTGAAAAAAAAGAAAAAAATGGAGCCATAGATAGATTGATTGAATTTATTTCTTAAATCCGTAAAGGTGTTATCTTTCCTGTACATTTAAAGGCCTTTGGCTTTGCATTAATCAGAATGTATTAGCCTCTGTCGGGAGATTTAAAGAGGCAGTTATTTAACTTTACGGCAGATGCAACCCGATACGAATTTACACAGACCTGTCGGCAAGTTTAATTCCCATTCGGCTTTTATTTGCAAACAATGCACTATAAGGCCCAACTAAAGCCGTACAGTACACATTGTCGGGGCACAATGATCGCAAACATCGAGATTTACAGCGAACCGTATCCCACGTCCATGTGCGCACTGCACGGTTTCGCGAAACCGATAAATTTAATTAAAGCACGTGCCGATAACTTGGAGTATGCGCGTGTACTCGATGAAGGTGAATGCAAGAAATCGACGGGTGTGTTCAATTGTACAGTTTCGCCTTTCCGAATTGCATCCATAAATATCAACGATGTCGACGTTATGCGGTCTAGCGTGGGGCCGTTTGCTTGAGCAACGGTTCGTGCACGGAATGTTCAATGAAGCATGCAGATGCCGTGTGTACGCCAAGATACACCACGTGTCGTCCAGTTACGAGAAACTGGGAACCGCGGTCTGAGGTCACGCCGTGCGAACATGACACCGCATCTTGTCGGAACAGCGGGATCTGCCTTGACATGGGTACTGGACGAATGAAGTTTTGAAGATTCTGTTAACGAATTCAGCAATTTATTTGTTTCCGTATGCATCGAGAGAATAATTTTGTATCTAAAAATTTAGTTGGATACAGACCTGAAAATAATTTGTTAGACCATCAAAATATTTACATGGAAATCTTAAGCATGACAATGCTGCAAAAAGTTTTTCTAGCAATCAGTTTGAGTATCTTTACACAATTATTTTGATCATCCATCGAAATTATTTTTAGATCTGTATATAAATTTTTAGATGTTTTGGCAAAATCGTCCTTTCTATGTAAATCGTTCACGCAATTGCCACAATATAGTACAATGGAAACTTGAATTACATCTCAAGATAATTTGAATAGATTAATAATAACTTTTAAATTATATAAAGATTGTTGCAATTGAGGTTGATGTAACAGTACGTTTTATATGTTTAATTAAATACACTATGCGACTTCAATCCTTTATGTAATTTGAAAAATTCTATTAACTTATCTAAATTACTTTACCCTATTATATTTTAATATATTTTATAATAATCTCTATGCACATTATCTCGAGAGTATCTCTCATCTTCGTCTGTTCCATTAAAATAATTGTTTAGGACTATAAGACAATTTTATAAGAAATGATCTTTAGTAGAGAGTAAATTTCGCATTGCGGTCATGACGTAGTAATTAATCCAATTCTCATTCAACCGACGCAGTCAGCCTCGCGAAATTTCTTTTCCATCGGGGTGGTTAGTTCAGCTTAACAAACCGAGCGAAGGAACGTCAGCGAACAGCGATAGGATCTTTGAAAGGCACGGCGGGTAACGCCTGCGTCGTGCCACGCGACTAGACAGTTTTCGGAGAGGGAAGAAAGCAGACGTCCGTCTCTTACACGTGAATCGAGCGTGACGCGTACGCGCCTTGACGGACGGCCATATTAAATCAACTGCCCGGCTCTTCCACTCGTTTGTTTCTCCTTTCAAGCCGGATTCAATTTTCTCCACGGCGCCTTGCAAATCGAGGGATATAACCGCACGGGTAAAATTTACAAATATGATGCCCGACACAATGCCCGCCTTTCGAGAATGGACCAGTGGTTGCCATCCATCGCTTTGTAACACTGTCAGTCGAATTTTTATTTTGTTCCTTAACTTTTGTATTCATTTTGTTGTTGATTTTTATTTACTTAATTATTTTTATTTAAATATTGACTTAAGAATATCAAAATTCGCAAGAAGTTCTATATTAGTACTTTTAAGGATTATTAATCCTCGACTGGTAACCGTCGTTTGAACTTGAGACAAAAATTTTTGGACAATCTGTACAATTAATATTATGAGGTTTTAAATTGTAGGTAAAGAACTTTGAATCTTTCTCAATCGCCGTATGGTGGAGGTTTACTAATATTCTGTACTTCAAAGAGAACGCATTAGAACTTACATAGATGTAATTATTTTTTATAGCTGTAGTTGTAGTTAAGAATATTCTAAATTTAGAAGCATGGAAAACAGTTTTCTAAAATTTTGTAGGATTTATAGCGGAGTTCGTTAAAAAGCGTAAAACACTGCGTGTATTTGGCCAACAGTTCAGCTCGACGAGCTTGATTACTTTCAACAGATAGCGACCCAATTAATGGTCGAGAAAGAGAGAGCAAATTAATATTGATAGAGGGAGATCGTTCTCTCTTTCTTGGCGGTAAGATCCGAATAGGCTCTGTAAGATAATAGCGGTGCGCAGGCCGAGGAGATCAAGGGATCGTCATAAACTATCTTAAGGTGTCGAGTTTGTCACGGTCATGCGAGACCAAGTTTTCAAAACAGGATTAGGCGTTCTCCAAATCTCAAGAACGATGTACACCATTCTCTTTCTCGCCCTTTTTCTCTCTTCTGTGATCCTGCAAAATGTGTGTGTCGTCTATTTTTTTTTTAGTGACGTTCTAGTGAGGCTCTTCTTTCTCTCACATCTTCATACTGCGGACCCGATCGAGGATTATTCACATCCGGTCATCTCTGCTGAATTTTTTTCTCTCCGACCGATCTCGCATCTCCATAGGAACGCTAAAAGATATCGAGTGGTTTATTGATCTATTCCGTAAGCGCCTATTCAATCGAGCGGTTCCATGCCTTTTGCTTATTGTTCGGCTTTCTCCCGGATGGTCGCTTTTTTGATCTGATTTGTTCAGGCGAGACTCTTCCCTTTTTTATACTTCCTCTCACGACCCCCGCCACTACAATAAAATTTGTAGTGATTTTAACGCGCGTCTTATTTGCGGCAGTTTGCTGCTAGTCGGTGGAAAAGAATTTTCTGTAGAATTTTTCAAGCATGGTATTTATGCGATACCTTGACATGAAAACAGTAATAACATCAGGTATCGTGAAATAGCAGGGATACATCGTTATGTTGCGGTAATTTATTTTATAACTGCGAATTGCGGTGGAAGAATGACTGCCGGCTCATATCGATTTGTTTTCCGTCATTTCTTTCGACGTAATTCGCTCGCAGGATGCTTTATTATCCTGTCACCCTGTCAGGATACCCATGGGGAAAGCGGCGTGTAGCGGTCTGCCATAAAGTAGGTCAACCGTTTGGCCACAGAGCTTAAAACAGGTAGGATTAGTATAATCAAGCGATTCGGGTAAGAAATCGATTTTGACTTTACGACGATTTCTGAGAAATTCTCTTACGTCATGCATCTCAATGATTATTTCATATTAATTTTAATTTCATTTGTTTTAGTAAATACACATTTCCTGTTGGAAAGGATAAAATTTTGTTAAAGTTAAAAATTTAGCTAGATACAATTTTGAAAATACGTTTGTTAGACCATTGAAATTATATAGGAGGCGCAAAAAATGTTTAAAAAATTTTAACATTCACTAGATTGCTAGAATATTAAAACTTTTTACAGCATTGCTCGTTGGGTTTGAATTTTCTACGTAATTATCTTGATGATCCAACAAAACTATTTTCAGATCTGTAACTAATTAAAATTTTTAAATTAAAATTTTACTTTAGCAAAATTGTTCTTTTCGTGTAATAATATATAAATAGTCGAATAAGAATATAATCTTGTGTAATAATTTTATCAATAATATATAAATAATCTTTTCACAAAAATTTCTTTAGACAAGACTATTTTTAGATTCCAGCTAAATTCTTAAATACTTTAGCAAAATCATTCTTTTCGACTTTCTCTTCTTTTTCTTCATTCGACTTGAACATTGATTCACCGGATTCATTTTTTCTCGCCACTGGTGTGAACGAAAAACAGTTAAATTTTTCATAATGTAGAAACGAATATCTCTAATTATTCCAGCGGGAGCTCTCGCTCAGGTGCCGGTATGGTTCGAATAATACTCTCGTAGTCGCGGCCACCTGTATTTTCGCCTCCGCGCGCGATAAAATACTGCTGGAAACTGGGTTTATTTATCAAGTTGACGTACGCCATCCCTCACGCTAAATACCAGAAGTGCGTTCATTATTCCCGCTGCGCGCCGGCTATCTCGCTGGATCCGGGATGAAGCTGTGCGGTTGCATACCGTGCAAAAGCGGAGCGATAATTACGCTCTAGCCGGCTGGAATCCCGCGATCTAGAACGAGCTCGCGATAATAGCCAGCTCTCGCGAAGGTAACTTCGCCGAGGATTATTTCCTGCCACTCCCGTCTCTTATCTGCTCTGACGAAAATGAAGTTACGTAAATTCCCCGATGTCTTGTTCGTTCATTCGTTCATGCTGCCACGTCGGAACCAGTCGCGTCGTGCAAAGATGACACTGTAATTAGATACTTCTTAAAGTAGTGCTTCAGAGAGAGTACAGTCTCATACATCATGCCGTGAAAGAATTGACAGCTTTAAAGATTAAATGAGGATTGTTCGAAATTGCCTGTTTTATTCTTTTGAGCGCAATATATTTCGTACCCGATATACTTGAGCAAATAAAACTAACGGAAAAAAGAACAATACTTGCTTTATGCATCTTCTACAAGTCACTTGGACTGGCACATAAATCGAAATTGTGAAAGTATGCCGGGTCCCAAGCCAATCCCAGTACTTGGAATTTACAGTCACGAGTTATTTATACATCCGTTGTACTGAAGGAGTTCCATTTCGCTTACTCTTCCCCCGACACTTTCTCACGAGAGAGTCTAATTGGTCTGACCCGCAGCTGACCATGGCGCAGATGCAACCGTTTCGATCCATGGCAGAGACGGTGGACGACGAGGACAATCGTAGGAGAGCATAATTTTTCATCTTAATGATGGATGACCACTGGTTGTGCAGCCTTCTCCTCCTCCTCTTCATCGTCGTCGTCGTCGTCGTCATCGTTGTCGCCACTGAATGCACATGACACCCTTTGAATTCTTCTTCCTGTAATGGTCACACCTCCTTGGTGCCTCTCTCTTTGACGACGCACGTTCAGAGTGCTAATGATGCGAGCGATTTGCATATCAATCGCGATTGACCAATCTTCACGCGCGTTATAACTCGTGGCGGTTTATCGGTGCGATTGTAAAAATAACTGTTTTCCTCGCGCTCGCTGCGTAACGTTGTTGAATTAATCGCGAAATTGAGCGTCGCCACTTAATTATTATTCGTTCGAGAGGCCTTTCCGAATACGATGAGCACCGCGATTAAAGATCGTCGGCGATATAGTAAGATGATTCTTAATTGGAATACAAATTATACGAGTTTCTCGCGCGTGACTTATTTAAATTTCTGATAAGCTGCAGCATAATGGACGGTATATATCGAAAAAAGCAAATTTTGCTTTATAAGTTCGGTTCGATGAAAGCCTGATACTCTACATAAGAAATGTATTATTTCACCAGATTAATTAAGGTTTAATTGTGTATGTAAATGTACGCAATTTAATTATGCGTAATCATATTCTTGAATATCATATCGAGAATTATGCTAATATGCTATAATAAAATCTTATTTGGTATGATTAAAACTGCTTTTCAAACTTTTAAAATGATATAGGTGGTTTTCTCTCTTTGATAAAAATCTCGAATTTTTGTGGGTGTACATCGTTTGCTTCAATCCTGACACTACTAGTAGACATTATGTCGCGATGTCGTTTATTTTTGCCGACTAACGCGACAGATGTCCGGTCATTAATAAAGCTTTATGCGAGTGTCATCACGCGTTTCGGAAATCAGATTTTAGCGTATTCTTCGAAGTTCGAGCCCTTGAACATCACAATGCGCGACGTCGTTTGCAGATATTTCTACTGTCATCGTCGATTTTTCTGACACATCAAAGAAGTGACGCGTGAAATCTAAGATCCTCTGGAACTAATTCTAAGATCGAAAACAGCTTAGTAAGTACATTGATATTCGAAGGATATTTTGGAAACATTTTCTTCGTTGAATCATCCGATACGAAGCGTTTTCAATTTTACGTTTCGATGCATCGCCGTTTCAAGAAATAACTTTTGTTGAGATAGATTTAAAAAAGTATATCGTGCGATATCTAGCGATGATAATATAATGGATGATATATGCGAAATGACGCACGTTGCTTCATCGCTTCATCGGAAATCGTCATTAAGGAGGCGCGGCGCGGCGCGGCGCGGCGGCATGCTTGAATTGACGTTGGTTTTGTATTAACTTCTGACCTCCTCGGAACATTGGAGCCGTCGGCACGGAAATGATCGATAATTATTATTACTTACTCCAAGAATATACACATTGCCGGATATCGGAGACTGCGAGAGGGGAGATATCATTAGGGGGTCGATTAAGTCGCATCGAGGGATTCACGTATTCGCGCAGCGGGTACTGCTCGCCGTTCCTCCGAGCGATTCTTCGCATCGTGCGAATTACTTGATTACAGCGGCCGATCAATCGAACGGGCTTATCGAGAGCTCGTTATTTAGCGGGCATCATTGTGACGAGTTCGCGCCGCCGGTAGTTATTGGAAATTATACGCGCATTTCAATTTCTCAAGCACGATGAATCGCTGATAGGCTCGTACTTAGCGACGGATATTCGTGAGCTTGGTATCTTGACCGGTGCTTTATCTTCAGATGGTTTACTACAGAATATTCTCTTGCAAGGAGAACAAGGTTTTGCATACATTATTTTTCATTATCCAATCAATTTTTAGAGGATAAGTATCGAAGGGCCCGGATTGTCTGTTTTTGTTTAACGATATGGTGTGCTTAAAGGAGGAAGCCTGGTGTAGATCTTAAATGCATAATATTCGTTATTTCATAATAATAATGATGATGATGATGATGATAAGAGAATAATAGTAACAATAATGACTTTATTAAATGCAATAAGATAAAAGAAGTGTATATAACAGCAATGAATAAAATGGGAAAAATATGTATCGATATAATTATCGTAATATAGCATGATATATTTACTTTACACAAATATTATATATATTAATACACATATATACGATTATGAACCAAAGCTGTGTGTTATTATTAACAAATCTTATATAGAACAAATGTTTCTATCTTTATTAGGTCCTCTTTAATGTTAATTAAACACTTTATACAAAAACAAATTTTCAAATACGGATGATTACACATATATATGTATATTGATTGTATGATTTAATTTAAGCTTACTATTATTTTAGCAATTTAAAAATATTATGTATATTATATATGTTTAGAGATTATTTAAAAGATTAGAAAAAAATTCTTGCAGCTTCAAGGTTTAAAGCCATTGAGATACTTATAATAGCAGTGGAGCATAATTCGCGTAATCACCTAGCTTCTTAACATATATTCGCAAATCGAATGCGCGCGCCTTATATAATCCGTATAACATGGAACACGATAATCCGCTTTTAGACCTGTTCCAGCGGCGGCTGCCGGTGGATCCCATTCGACTTTCTCATCCTGCCGCGAAGCAATCGGCGTATCGTGTGCATGCACCTACATCGCGTCCATTCACGCGGAGCGTCGAATTTTTCGTCTGGCGAGAATCGAGAGAACAGGATGCGGTTTCCCGGGATTGCAATCGGCTGCAATTACTTGCAGCTTGCCCGGTAAGCCGAGGCGGGACGACCTCCGACCCTTGGGCAATGTCTGCTGCCATGGAGGCTGCCGGTGATCACGTACTCTACCGTGCCGTCCTCCAACAACTATGAAAAAGAAAGAGAGAATATCCTGGCGTGCGTGTCTTCGCGACGGGGTGGGAGGAATGTGTAATTTTCTCGTAAGCTCGAAAATAATCAGGACTGGGAGGATGGATAAAGCATTCCATGGTGCCTACAGGCGATACAAATGGGCACGCGAATGCCCTTCGAACGGATGCTGTGTTTCGCTTTGACTTGCTCCGACTTAACTTTGTGCAAAAGAAATATTTGTTTAATTGTATTTAATCATAATCTGGTTATAGAAATATATAACATTTTTTTTATTAAATCTACGAAATGTTCCAATAAGAATAATATTTTGGTGGGATCAGAATTTATTCTGTTTTACCAAAACGCTTTGGTTTTACCAAAATATTCTGATTGATACGTTTTGTTGGTTTTAATCAAAACATTTTGCTCATTGTGGCTAATATAAAATACAATGGACGATAAATTCAAGATGAAATAATGAATTAATAGTCACAGTAGAAATTAAAAATGTTGTATTTCTATTAGTTTATGTATTGCGGCTGACGAGGCGCGAAGAACGTGCATGATGTTACGGTTTTGCATGAATGATTTTTGCTTTTTAATGCGCGTGTAGATTTATATCTTCAGAAATATGTATGGGCGAACTAGGTTTAAAGGTTACTTCCTCATTGCAATTGCGTGATTTCCATCGATTGCTTTGGTATCCACCTGTTTAATTTGCCGATTAATAATAGAATGGAAATAAAACATCTACACATAATATTATATATTGATGATACAGGTAGTACCATAAAGATCTTACAAACTTAATGGACTTTACTCTACTATATTAAGAAGTGAAAGTGTGTATGAACCGTGAATATAATATTTTCTTCTCCACATCCAATCGTCCTTCAACTGTGAATCTTATTCGTTTTGATTCTTTAAAAGGTTGATTCGTTACGTTTCTTCAGGACAGACGGAAATTTAAAATGAAGCAGGTATGACATGTGACAAGCAAACAGGACATATTTTTTGATTGGTAAAATCTATCCGGAAAATATGATCGTCGAACTTTACTCTTCTGAAGAGTTGGTCGCCATAGTAAACGGAACAATAATGGTTATTTATGAAATAGTTGAATAGCGATTGGAGTGGCTGTCTCGAGGCGGAACATTGCTCAATATAGCGGAAAAAGAACGCGGGTCGTGTCGTGATGCACTGATCTCGAAAGAAAACTTCGGATCACAGATTGTAACGAAAGAAAAATGAAAATTGCAAACTTATGGGTCCCCGCGAACCTTTCGACGTTTCATGCATCGCTGCTTACTTCTCGAGACGCAGCTGCCTTTAATAGCCAATAATGTTATTTCAAAAATCTCAACTTCAATTACCTCAGCTCCGCCTCGATATATTGGCAAGAAAAAAAATACTTTTTAAAGTTTTCGACGAAATAAAAAGAAAATAATCATTTTCATGCGTGTAATAAAATACGAAAGAGCATCTTTGAAAATTTCAGTAATCCTGGATAATTTTCGCAGATGAAAGCGTACGTCCGAGTACTGTCGACTGAACTCATTGTGTCAGTATTGCTCATAACGAGCAATAATAGCATGAGTCAGATCTCACCCATTTTGTACGAAACCGATCATTATAATCGAATTGAATCGCGCTCGACTTCCGTGAATCAGGCAGCGCCGTGTAATGTTGGTCTCGTACTTACTATACAGGATCGTACTTACTAAGAGCTGGCATATTTCACGTTGATAGGTATGTATCCTGACAGGCCCCCTAATTAGCCTTCAGTAGTATATCTCTACCAGAACTCCTAATTGGCTTGTCGGACGCAAAACAAATTCGTGGCGGTACCGTTGAACACGACCAGATATATTTAAAAGCACGAGAACGAAATAATATTCGCAAATTATGAAGAACTTTAACGACGAAGAAAAAAAGACAACTTGCTCGGAAAAAAGTACACTTGAACAATGCTAAATAAAGACAGATCACAGTATACAATAATATTTTGGAGAAAATAAGAGGGCGAGCATTGCCTATCTCGAAATTGATTCTCAATGATGTTGGTTACATTTGCAAGCAGGCAGACCTCAAATTAAATTAACCCCAGAATTATTATTAGCGATTAATTTATTAAACGCAATGAGTATGTCCAAAAATATTTCAATCATCGAAAATAATCATTTTCTGAATTATTCTGTAAATTATAGCTTATGTTGTTCAGTCCTTAAATACAATACAATTTCTCTCGGCGGAGTGTGTGGTACGAATGATGCTATCGATGATAATAATGCTGATGATAATGATAATCATACAGGTTGTGCCTAATTGTATATGCCATAATTACCGTAATAATAACAGACTGCTTCAAATTCGTCAAGGGTCGCTACATTACGCGATATAAAGGAAATGCGAAAATTATTGTTTTTCAATTGCAGTTCGTAATCGACCACGTCAATATATTAAATCGATCAATCGGAAAATTTCCGGTCATTATCGATTATAGGTAATGTCATTACAAAATGCTATAAAATGTATTTATAGCCTGGCATTTCCGATAAAGCTAAGAAATAGCAAGACGAGTTATATCTTGTGAAATCAGTTATTATAGTTATATAGTTGTCATAACTGCTTTCGTGTTATATGAAAATTTATATCTTTCCACCTTTTATACATTTATTGTTATATTATAATTAAGATTCATGAAAGTTTTTAATCAAGTTTACTACGAAAACCAACTAAAGATATTCTTCTTGCATTGAGTATGTATGAGTTATACTATATAATATCTTCCACGTAATGTCTTTTTATGATATATTTATACTATTTATAGTATTTATAGTATTTATAGTAATAGAAGATTCTTATTCGATTTTACACTGTCGGTTTCTCTTACTGGTTTGCCCAGGGCAATGTCGAGGTCAGTCTCCCGCAATAATGCCCCCTGGCAACAATAACAGCCGTATCATCTTGTGCTCCCATTACACCATTATAAATCATGCTTCCTCTTATTTTCATGATCCCGAACCCGTCCGCGAGCTCGTGGTTGACGTGGGGGGTCAACAGGTCCGCGCACCACAGGTGAAACGTTTGGAAATAAAAAATACGGCACCATAGTGTGCTGATACGAACATTCAATACCGAGATTGCTATAGTTGATTAAAAAACATAGCAAATTGGAAAAGAAGTATGAAAAAAGACTATTAGAACTGTTAATATTATTTTCTAATACATTCAACTTAGAAATGTGCAACGAAATACAATGTAAAATATCTTTAATGAAAACTTAAGTAAAAATTATTTTTACTAATTTTAAATTGCATTAAATATATTCAATCGCATTAAACTATATCTTGTACGATCTATTAGGTGTTGGAATTAATTCGTAGCGTTTTTAATGAAAGAATGTTATTTATTTCACATGAGCATTAAAAAATACATTAATGAAAGTACTTCCCATCACTTGTAAAACGCTACGAATTAATTCCAACACCTAATATATTCTTCAATCTTTTTTTTTTTAATTAATTGTGCAAATACAATAAAAGTTTTAATGAAAATTTGAAAATAATATTTATTACAGACAAATACAAATATATTTTTATAATTTTATTTGAACAAAACGCAAAGGAAATAGCGTTGTGAAATGCTCACATGTTAGTCGGGTTGCATATTTTAAGGTTCTATAAACCCCTCATGGATTTCTAGTAGTCTTGCGAATGAACGAGAGAGAGAGAGATCTATGCTTTAATAAATTATACTAATGAAAAGATAAAGATGAAAATTTTAAAGTATAGAGGAATTCGCATTGTAACTTTTAATTGATGCTACATACTTAAAACCTGAGTTTACAAGTATATTTTCGAGTCCTATTATGTGATGAATCGTACCTATATAATGTTTTTATGTTTATTGGTGATATAGCATGTTTAATAATAAAATTTATTAAGGTTTAATGGAAATAAATGATTATTAAATGAGTCAAAGAAGAAAAGAGTGAGTTTTGTTACAAAAAGT
>NW_011627191.1:1167048-1231184 GCF_000204515.1 Acromyrmex echinatior
GTGTTCATTAATTTTGATAAATAAATCATATAAATGTGTATTATGTTAGCAAAACGAATATACGACAACGTTATAGTTATTCCACTTTTTTAATGTAATAGAAAATTGTTTAATAAATAATATACTAAAAATCCTTAATATTTTATAGCGAGAGGGATTCTCCATTCGCGTGTTTGTAAGCATGTCACGTGCAGCTCTGTAAGTGAAAATTATTCCCCATAAAATTTTAATTAAGATTTCCTAATCCGTAGATGCCTCTCCCTTTAATTACATAGGAAAAATTAATAATCGCTCGGCGTACCAAGAGATGACGGTTGATGCATGAGAAGGGGTCGTTTACACTGCACGGAGCAAACATGCTCCGTAAAATTTTAATTATCATAAAATGCTGTATTTCGTTGTATTAACAGCATCTCTGAATTTTTATCATTTCTCGAGTATTAATATTACGATTACATTATCCCAGTCATAACGCGAGAAATTTTTTCTGTCTAACGTCGCAACAGTAAAATGCTATATTTTTTCTGAACTTGAAAATATTCTACTGTAAAGTTTTGAAAATGAATTTTTAAAATCTATATTTGTTACAATTTTCGTACGCAGCTTTATAATCAGTTTTACGGCCGCAAAAAAGAGAAATACATCACAGGTTTGTATACACAGTATCGGTTTACAGAAAAAATGCGGAAATATTAAGGTGGCAATGTAACTCGAGTAGCGCAACGTCGAACAGATGAATGAACAGCTCGTTTCATTATATGTGTTGTATACACGCAAAGGGGCAATTTATTTCCAGCGATTCGCCACTGAACGTGACGTCTTACAATGTATATTTTCGTCAACTAATTTTCATACTAATATTACTGACATCTATTTATTTATTCATTATTAATATATGCATACCAGTATTTATGAACTATACAAATGGACATTAGTAAAATTTTATTTTACTTATTTCAATTTAAGTATTTTATTTTACGATCTACATTTTGTGAGCTAAACTTTTTAAGAACAAATCTTTTAATCTTTTTATCTTTACGACCATACCATTAAAAAAAAAAGAAAAGACAATAATTAAAAATATAGTTAAATGTAGAATTTTTACGTATGAACGTGAAAAAATTATGTAATAACAACTTGAAAATATTGATGTTGTTAATATTCAATGACGATATAATGAAACAAGTATGATACATTTTTGTTTCAATAAAATGTTATTTGTTTCACATTAACACTGTTATTGAAAATAAATAAGGTTATTTTCAATTAGCCAACAGTAGTCTAATTGAAAATAATCTTATTTATTCAATAACAGTATTAATGTAAAATAGGTAACATTTTATTAAAACAAAAATATGGCGTATTTGTTTCATTAATGCCATCATTGAATATTAACAAAATCAATATTTTCAATCAGAATGCTATTGGCTAATGCTATTAATACAACGTTTTCTTTCCCCATGTATTTACTTTTTATTAGCATTGGCGCTAATGTATGTATCTATGAGCCAAGTGACATTCCCTAGCAATTCGAAAGGTGACTTCACGCGTTTTCGTTTACGGCTGCTTTATTCAAAGCCACAGAACAACGTCCTTTACATACCCATGCGAGGATAGTTCCGAGAATTGCATAAGCGTTGCGTAGAGGCGCGTGGGCAGCGCATATTGCACACGCTTACTCCGACACGTTGCATCTCCGTGTTGATTGTATGCACGTGGTCTTGGGGTCAGGCAGGTGCGTGCACGGGGTCACGCTGCGAACGTGCACTGTCACGCCACGCGTATCGTGCGTGTCGGTGTACATTGCGCTTTTACGCGTCTCGCTCTCGCTCGCACTCGCCTCACTCGCGAGGGTTGCGGTAATGAGATTCCACGCGCACACGCGCTCACGTTCCGCGGTCTGCGGCGTCTTTCTGCGGATAATTCAGCTTTCGCACGTAGGCAAGATTCTGTGGATGTTGGCATTTCACCGTGAATTATGTAACGCGAAATGCACGCTGAAATGCAATTTTGTCGAATTTCAGAATGTGCGTCTGTTTCCCTTCTTACTTTATGTGCAAAGTCGCCCAAAGGTCGTCCTAATAGTAGTAAAAGGTGTCGACATGCAGGCACAGTTGAGATCGAACACGTGTTCTCTCGAAACGAAGATCATAAAGCACTAATATATTATTCTTATTAGACTTGTTGCACGTAATTTCAATATTTCTCTGAATTTATAATGTAAAGAGAGAAAATAACAAACAAGTAGAAAATAGTGATAATACTCAAACAAAGTACCATCAGAGTATCATCATGACGTCAAAATGACATCAAAATGGTTTCAAAATATTAAATATTATTAAAAATCACTTTTCAAATAATGTTTTATGTGATTTTTAATGATCTTTTACATTACCGTTGACGTGTAACAATTTTCCTTGATATTCGCTTAGTATTATCGCTGTTTTCCATATATACTTGTGTATTTTCTTTCTTTATATACATTATAAATTCTCGAAGAGAAATATTCAAATTTGTGTTTGCATGTTTTCAAAAAAGATTTACGAGTCTCCAAGTTTCATAAGAATGCAAGGTATATCGAGTGGACTATGCAAAGGGGCCTTATCGATGTAGAAAAATGAGCTATGCGTTAAATTCATGTAACATTCATGTATCTGAATCATTTTTCGATAATGGTAAATTGCAATCGATAACACGCTTCACGGGAGAAATTTGTTCCACGGATGTAATGGCTGCCGTTCGAGACGGCGCGGCGCGTGAATCGATGCATCGCGTGGATGTGATGTACGGTCGCTTCACATAGTCGGCAACACACACGGTGCAGCTGGCGGTTAGGAATGTATATGGAAATCATGACAAGTTCATTTAACCTTCGCGCAGGATGTAATTCGTTACTTTCTCTCAAGGTATTGCTTTATTAATATTTCTTAAGCGAAGTTCCTCGCTTGAGTATTCTTTCGCGTTCTCGATATTCGCGATGACTCGTAAAGTTGTCGATGCACAAAAGCGATCATCAGTGTTACTTCCTTTAGCTGATTGATGAATAAGAAATTTCGACCTTTGGTTTTTCGAGGAACGCGTTGTGTTCAGTACCGTTCTTTTTGTAAGTTTACCGTACAAATGAGAACTCAATGAATCTGATTCATACGTTTGTAACTTTAACAAGCATTGAATAATCGCACGCACACATACACACACACACACACACACACACACACACACACACACACACACACACATACATAAACGAAAGTATATGTTGAATTACAATGAACAATTTATATTTTTTTTACATTACGATTGTTTGATGCTTTTCGCTATAATGCTGGTGATGAATTCGTAATTTGCAAGTTTCACTTCCTTCTTCCCACATCATTCACTTCAATATACAGCATTTTAATTAAACGATTGTAACGAGTCGATATCGATTAGTTTCTCACGTTATAGATTGCGTAGGTACGACTTGATTTTTCTCTGTTATTATTATCAAAAATCAAACGGAAATTGTATAGGTGGAAATTAATCTTGCCATGTTTTTATATTAAATTACACATGCGCGAGATTTATTACAGAAGCGTATCTTTCCAGAATCATCGAAATTGGAAGTAGATTAAAGCTATCGAACGAAAATTTGAGCAGAGGATCATGCGAGAGGATGCACGCGAAAGTGAACCTTGTATAAAATGAACATAAAGCAAGCTCAAGATTCACAACCCATTCGTGCTCTCTTAATCATTAGTCTTCGCGTAAAAAGAAAGGCATCTACCAAAAGACCGCGCTCAGTGAATGCGGTTGCTCCCATAGCCGCGAGTAAGAAATTAAATTAATGTTAATCTGGAGCACACACAGAACCGTCTAAATTCTTGGTTACGAGCTACAATTTGCATAATTTTAGATTTCACAGCTGCTTCGTGTAATTTTTTCGTTACCTCGCGCGGATGCATGCTAGATATGATTTTGTGTAAAGACTTCGGACACCATTTTAGATAGTTATATAGTGAATAATATTAATTGTCGGTCGAATTCGTTTTTATTACACAATATATATTTTCATTACACAATATATATATATTTTTCTTGTTACAGTGAGAGAGAATTGCCGAGAATATTTTTTATTACATTTTGAGCGAGAAAGAATATTTTTTGTTACATTTTTTCTGTATTTTTTTATTATACATTTTAGTACTGATTTGTATGTAAATAAACGCGCGTCAGAAAGAAATATTTTGGGCATCTATTATTATATATTTAACTCTTCACCAATAAATTAATTTATTATAAGTATTTTTGTAATATACTGCAGATGGGTCTTTTAAATCGTATCTCCTTTAAAAATATTGAATTTATGAAATATTTAAATAAAAATGTAATAGCGAATTCGGTTGAACGCACTAATGCGCACTAATGCATGTTAAAGCCTTGTATACTGATTTAATCTGCGTAAAAGTAAAATATAAATATTTTGAATTATAAAATATAAATTTTACCTAACAATACAAAAAATGTATTAAAGATTTCATGGTTTAATTCATTTTTATATTTATATTAAGTATATATTTTTTTACATCAATTTATGTACGACGGTTTTAATCTGCACCGGACTTGCACTGAGTGCATCTAATCGAATTTGCTATTAGATTGATAAAGAAATCATTAGTTAATACCTAATAATAAATTAATATTAAAAATAATATTACAAAGAGCATATACCATTAGGTTTGATGTGCGAAACAATATATAGATTTATTAAATATAAAAAGAACAATTTTAATAAAATATATCATAAACGTTTCTTAATTAGACCATCTTCAGTATACATATATTAACTTAATTCAGTATACATATATTAAATTAATTTAACAAGATGTTATCGCAATTAAATTGAAAGATTAATTAAAACAAAAATATTATCGTAATTAGATTGAGAGATGCTTTAAATTTTGAGAGATTAGAGACTTGTCAGTTCCAATAAAAATTGACGTGAAAAACGCTCGTTACAATGTCAGTTATATATAGATTATATAAATTCGTCCTTTGACAGATTATATTCGATATGTCCATAATTTGAAAAGAATGGCTCGAACGCATAATTACTAAATTCTGCACCGAGAATTTTAACCAAAAAATCAGATTTGTTAAAAAAAAAAGATTGTCCTGGTATAGATAACGACAATAAAATAAATTAATATTAATAATTATTTAATTTTAATAATTCATCGAAGAACAGGATGGAATATTTAATAATTAATACAGTTTATTAATTTCTTTTTAATTGAAACAATGAAAAATGTGATAAGTAAATTAATAAAAAAAGTAAAGACGTTAAAATAAAATTGGCTTGTATTTATTTTTATATAGTGTCAGTTCTCAATAGTCCAATTTTTCCTTTTTTATTGTATTTATTTTTTGTGATTGACATTTGTATTTAGATCAATTATTAGTGTTAATAATCAGTCTTACCTTGTAATAGTACGAATTCGAAAATTTGATAAATTTTATAAAAATATTATTTTAATCTTTATAATAGTTTCATACAAATAAGTATAACGTATAATGAATACAAGATATTCTACAATAATCCACTTTTTTTATGAAAATATAAATTTAGAATAAAACTCTCTCCATAATAATGTTATTATCATATATAAATTGATAAAAAATTAATATCAATTGTACTCACAGACTTATAGAAGTCCATCCGTATATCTGATTTCTTAAAGTATTTTTAGCACACACAAGATTATGTAATCTATTTTTATCTATACTACTCATTTTGTATTTATTTCATATTTTTGTCATTAAATGTTGCTTATATTAAATAATAATATAAAATATTGATAAGGTACTTCGTACGATTTAAACGATCTCAGATGCATTTACTCTTCTCTATATTTTTGCTTTGACGCAACAAAATAACATGTGTTTGCATGCAACAGCGGAAAGAACTGGCGTGAATCATCTATCATGACTGTATCATACTCTTTGTATACTGCAGTATCAGAGTCCTACACGTTCCGCTCACGATTCGTGTCCGAGTCAAAGTCGTTCTTGGAAGCCGAGGTGGTTCTTAGACTTCCCAATTAACGTGGGGCTCACGAGCGAAGCAGAAATCTCTTCTGGATATCGCGGAAGGAGTTGCTAGGAAGCCTGGAAATCGTGATTGTCACGGACACAGTCGACTACAGCCTGTGAATATCGGTTCGGTTGACCGGTACCGATCACATTGGACGGAACAAATTAGCCTCGTTCTAGCGAGACTATTATGTTTATAGTTATTTTATACCTTTATATCCCACTTATACATCATGACCATTTATATTCCTGTGCTTGTAAATATACAAATAATTATTTTGTGTAATATAGAAATATTCTAAATAGTTATGTTAATTATAACAATTAAAAAAATTTATTTTAATAATTTTGATATTATTATCGTTTATGTTTTTAAATCGATTCCATGGTTATTTTACTTTTTCTTTTTACTTACACGTAGTAATCGAAATCGCGAAACGAAATTCGTGAGATTGAAGAAGCCTAACCTGGAGATTGTGATTGTCACGAATGTAGCGCAAGCTTGATCCGTGACAATCGGTTAAGTCTATCAGCTCCAGTCCCGCTGAACGGAACTATGGACATTGACAATGAAAGGATGCCATGACACGAATTAGTTCTCCCACGATATTGGCACGAGGTCCGTAACATTGCTAGCAAACGCTTCAAATCGATTTCAACGAGCTCGAAGAAAAGTACCTTGGTGGTCCGGCTTTGATGGTCATGCATCGCCGAGGTCGAACGATGTTCTTTCAGTGACCACCGCGGTGGACATAGCGATGGAAAAAAAAAACAGTCATTTAATCTGCTTTGGTGGCTTGTGTGCGTGTTCGTTTTTCTCTCTTAATTTTAAAAAAAAGTTAAATTAATGTTAAAGTCTCTTAATGTTAAATAAAATTAATTTTAAATAAAATAATTATTTAAACCACAACAAATATTAGATTACAATTTTCAGATTGATAAATAATGATTAACTAAGATGATAATCATTAACATGTATTAATTTTTTATTTTGTAGTTGGGAATTATTTCTCAATCCTTTTTTGATAAATATTTAATGCTTTAATTTATTTTCACGCGAAAAGAATAGTGATCGTTTATGTCATTATATATCACAGTTACGTTTTTCATAACGTTGTAAACGGAGATTGCTAGCTTCTATTTCAGCTGAGATATCACAGCGAAAGATTTACAGACAAATCCAACGCTCTCCTTACGCCTATTGGCATTTACACCTGCGCCCCATCCTTCTTCGTTTTCTGCGAAGAACACGCGCCCGCAATTCAACTCGGCGATCGAGTTCTCGCTTTATCGCACGCTGTATCGGCGTTAATTTATCGTTCTGTTCCAGGACGGTATTAGAAAACGAGAAATCTCGACCGCGCGGAGTTACAAATCATGCCGAGAGCAATGCACGTCGTCGTCGTCGTTGTCGTCGTTGCAAGTAGCAATGCCGACGATTGCCGTTGGCTCTGTCGGTCCTGTCGTCGTAAAGTCAAAGCAACACGAAGCTTATACGATCTAGAATCTAACTATTACGCTCTAACCATAGGCACAATTTTATCCAGACGCCGGATTGACTGCGTTACATAGTTCTTCATTTACATTCTGATTTATATGCATGAGGTAGTAACTCGATTAAATAACTGTAATAATCAATTAACGACTGGCCCTTTAATTTCTCGCTATAGCTAAAGGGCTTCAGAGAAATTCCTTACTAATAATTTTGTTACAGTTGATCGGTATGTGACGCAACCATAATTGCAATTTGTTATGGGAAGAATAAAAATTGAGGAAGAATTCAAATTCGAGCAACTCTTTATTTCAGAATTTTATTTATTATTACGTTTTTTATTAATGATAAATATTATTTGTCAATGTTAATTAATGAAGAATATTGAAGTATAATTTTATAATATTGGATTATAATTTTTTTTTTTTCATAATATTTTATACATGAAATGTACCAATTTTCTTAATTAAGAATTAATCTGTAAAAACTTTAATATATATAAAGTTTTAATATTAAAACTTTAATTAAAACTTCAACAAAAGTTTTAATATATATGATCCTGTTAAAGAATGAAGAAACTATACCTAAATGCAATTGCATATTACGCATAGGAAACGACTTTCATATTATATTAGTACAAGCAAAGTCCCGCATTGTATAAAGTCACGTCCACGATCCACCCGCAAGGCAATGACAGCTACCTACTCGTACTCGCTCGTGTTCAGCGAACCAACTCGTGACTTTAAACTCGTGAGAGAACTTTACGTTGGTCAACGATTTGACCTCTTTCGACGAAATGCGCATTGATTGCATTTACATATTTGTATTTCATGGTCTTAGTCAACAAAGATTTGCCTACATTTTGACAAATTTGTGAACTTCTTGTATTCTTGAGTTGATATTCATAGTCAATTCTTATATTTGAGACTGTTTTAAGTACAGTCGTAAGCTAATCAGAGAGCTGTATTAGTGTCTTATTAAGACATAACAAGACAGTCTTATATAATTAAGATAAGAATGGACTATGGACCAGCCTAAGATAATATTTCAAGTATCATGAGCTTAAAATGTAAAGTGAATATCTTAGGCGCGAATATAAGTCTATGTGAATAAACATAAATATAGAAATGGAATTTAAGGGAATTAAAAAAGCAATGATGAAAAGTGTGTATAATATTGTGTATAATTTATGAATTATTAACGTAATCTGTAACGATTGTAAAAACATCTTAAAAATAAAAAAAATATTTCGAACAAGGCTAACCACTTCATGATTTTTTTCACGATTCTTGTTATTCCAGCGACACTTCTTCCCTGCTTAAGTATTTATAATAAAATGCGCGATAATAAAATGCGCTCGTCACGGGCGTCAGTGCTAATAAACAAGGCGACGATTCAGTTTCGTCGAAAAGTTAAATAGCAGTGATAAGAAGTTAGATAGCGTGATCACACGGTGGATAGCGTGATGCACCTGTAAACGAAGCTTAAACTTTGGGCAGCAGCCAGTCTCACCCCGATCGAAATGGAAAGATTTCTTTTTTGTGGATTCCGATGCTTGCGTGCCCATAATGTTTCGCCGACTGTTCTCCACTTGAGAAAGCGAATGTCCAGCAATTTTCGGAGCAATCCGGTCGTCTGTCGGCGATTCCCAGCGTGAACTCGTTTTCAGTAGATGCTGCAGGATTCTCTGGAGTGAGCCCTACGAAAAGGTCTCCCATAACCTGATGAATTAATCGCACGCGTATTTTTGCGCTCTTCTTCAAGGGGACGAGCACTCCTTTCGTCGCGATTTTACGGACGCATCTCGGGCACAAAATGTGCCTGTAATTTCATGTAAAAGCATTCTCCCAGCGAACGCATGCGTCCTTCCTTTTTCTCTGATGTCTTGTTAACGTAACCTCGCATAATGAGCGGTAAATTATCTCTACGGGTTATTTTCGAGAACTCAATGCTTTGCCAATCTCGCTACATCGTAAAGGATCCCTTGTAATTTTTCAAACGAGTTTCCAGTACTCTTAGCTTGTATAAATATATTTACTTTGTATAATATTATAAGTAATTATTAAGAGTTCATGTCTGTAGAAATAATGTGATTCATGAAAGTATCGTATATCCTAAAATGTAGCGCATGTAATGTAATATATTTTTGTTCCATCGGATGGGACGGAATATTTAGAGCGTGCACATTAATTCGGCATACAAGATCAGAGCCGTTCGATCGCCCTTGCTGTACAGGGGTACCCAATTATGCTGACTTCAACGGGACAAACAAGGTTGCCGAGTGCCAGATGTCACGAGAATACGTGGCGATCTGGCAAAAGAGGCGGCGAAACTTTGATGCAGACCTATCTAAGAGCCTCGTGTCACGCACGCGTTCGCGTGAAAGTTTCGACGCGCAGGCACTTCTTTCTCGTCTCTAGTGTTTAGAGCTACCGTTTTTCTAGGAATAAAAAATAGCTAATCGATCGAATTAAAGACTAACCATAAGTGGGATGTCGGCAAAAATAACGAGCCAAACGCCTGCTTGTAGCATTTAAGGGCGATTATCGGTCGATCGAAAGTTCTAACGATTCCACCTAATTCATCAATTTTATCTTAGAACTAAAAATATTTCACGATGTAAGTATATACAGGATTGCCACAGATCCTGGGAAACCGAGATAAATCATGGAAATTTAAATTGGTGGAAAACTTGGAAAAGTCAGGAAAAAATATAGCGTCTGGAATTTTGAGTTTTGCTCAATTTCTTTAAAATACTTTTATTCTAAACAATTGTTATAATTTTTTAAATAATATACTTAACATTTATAGTCAAATATTAATTTTCTTAGTCAGTATTACAAACTATATACTAGACCATGCATCAGTCATTATGTTAAAAAAAATGTAATTATTCCTTTTTAAATGTATCGATTAAACGTTTCTCACAATGTCGAGTTTATTTTTTGTTTTAATTTCCATAGTTTAAAATGAAATGACTTATTCCGTTTTAATTAAATTTTATTATTATTATTTACATATTTTACTAAATACACTTCAAACTGTAAAATTAAAATGATCAAAACAATAAAATAAAATTTATATTTTATTCAATATTTTTGTAATTCAGTATTTTAATTATCCTTTTTCGTTACAACATTCTTTTTTTTCAATATTTATTTATTTTTTGTTGATTCGAATTTACATTCAAGATTTTATTATGCCGCTAAGCTTTCTTACAATACCTGCTTCTAAATGTTAAAATTTATTTGATATTGGTCATGGAAAATTTTCCACTGTCATTTGGAAAACCTGGAAAAATCAAGGAATTTTTAAATTCATTTCCTGTGGTAACTCTGATATAGAATGCACATGTAATAAAATATAGTATTTATACAGAAACTGTTATGAAAACTGAAATCATATTTAATTATAGTCATTGAATATATTAAATGTAATAATAAAAAAAATTACTATATATATATATTAGGTGTTGGAATTAATTCGTAGCGTTTTTTAATGAAAGAATGTTATTTATTTCACATGAGCATTAAAAAATACATTAATGAAAGTACTTCCCATCACTTGTAAAACGCTACGAATTAATTCCAACACCTAATATATACATAATTATATATACATAATCATATATACATAATTATAATTAATTTAAATTTTTGAAATACTGCCAGAAAATAGTCAATGCTTGGAAAAATACATGTATTTTGTATTCGTAACACAGATTAAATTGGACTGCATCATTGATGTAGTTCATTTAGAGTAGTTATTAAGATTGACAGTATTTTGTACAATACAAATACAAAATACATGTATTTTACCCAGCCCTGAAAATAGTAAATTGCTATTCAAAAAGAATAGATTGCAAAAAAGCATCATAATGCTTATGAATCTAAACGAATTTTAATAAGCTAAAAACAACGAAACTGTAAATTTATGCCAAGATTATAAGGGATGGAGAAATTGGCTAGAATGCGTGTGGATTTCAAATCGTTCTAAAAATAATTTCAGAGCAGCTCTCAAGGATAACACGATTCACAAATTAACCCGGCACCTCTCGCGTGATTCGGATGTTACTTTAATGGGGGATGAGTCACGCACGGAACACGGCACGACATAATTTATAATCCCATGTCTTAATCGCATCGCAAATTATCACTTTAGCCGCTGAATATCTTCTATACAATAGATCTAATCGCCGAGCCTTCCATACTCTTGCTGGACAGTCATATTCAGCTTCCTCGCGCAACAACAGAGCAACTATCGTGTACCCGCTGGCGCCATTAAACACAAATCAATGGAACCGGCTTTGCACGAGATGGGAATTTCCGGCTACCTCGAGGAAGTACGAACAGGTGAAACTCGAGCAGATATGAACGGACATGTAAAGACGAACGTGCTAAGCGCGCTTCAGGGTAAAGTAATACCGGTGAACAGTGAACACGTGAGGCAATTGGAAGATCTTTTGATCATTTCTGCGGTTGTTCTGTCTTTTCTTTTGTTCTTTCACGACGAGACATATAGTACTTGTCTGTTGAAAGTAATAAGTCATGAAAAGAGTGCACTGTGAAAAGCCTGATGGAATATGCAGTATGATATCAACGATACACTATATAGATCCTCCAGGGCGTTGTTTGAGGCGATTATAGTGGTTTAAAAGCATTGTGATACGAGGGATAGGTCCTACCACGCGGAATCGAAATTGGTATGTCGGTGCCCCCAGCAAGAACCTGCAGCAGCAAACAACAAGTAACTCAGCAAGGTGCTGGCTACCCTATGCATACAGAATGCTGCTACCAACCTTCCGGGAAGGGAATTTATTATGTGATCTAATTTAAAGGTGCGTGATGTATGAGGGTGCGTTCTCGCCCTTCGATAAATTCAACGGCGTGGAAATTTTATAATTCGCTAAATTCTGCCCGAGGAATCAACGGAACCGGGCCTTAAAGATGTCGTCGGCTTGGTATTTCTCGCCCGTTCGATATACTTAAGACGTGCGATATAATTTTCTAGCGTCCATCATTAAGTAGAAGTAGAAGACTGCCTCGCGGACAGAGTTAAAATGGATATAAATTTAAATAATACTTCGATATACATGCCTGTAATTTTTTTTTTACATGGGCTCTCTAAAAAGGGGGAAGCCCAGACGTGAAATATCGGTTAGCTGGCAGCTACACGGGCTACGTAATTTTCGAAATTTAGCTCGGACCAATATTGGCATGTGAGATATGAAGACATAACGACGTTCGTCTGAGCTCTCGCGCCAATTTCTACAACCGATTTGCAGTTGGAAATATTGCGTAATTACTTGGTGCACCTGAAGTCGAGATCGCGCTAAGCATCCCTACAAACGAAACGAGGTACATAAATTTCTCGACGGTCGCGTTTACATCGCGTAATTAGTTGAAACTTGAAAAATTCAATAAAACGAGCTTCACCGAGTTGGTCAACGCGTTTGTGCCTGAATATATAAAAAAAAAGAAAGTCACATCGCGATTTCATCTTGAAATGAAACCGGCGAACCAGAATACAAATTATGCAACGAACACCCAAGATGTTAAATTCCGCTCTCGTGAATGCGGTATACTTCTTAATTTCTCCAGCACGTGCCTACCAATTAAAATCGCACAGCTGCGCATAATTATTTACATATATCTGTGCATATGTATGATTTGACACATTTTCGATGTGTAATGCGTGTTTGAAACGTGTATCAATATTCATTTCACGTGTATCTTTGTATCTTTGTATCAATTGTGTAACTTAAAAAATAATCTTGATAATTTCCTTAAGATTTACATTATCCCTCTACCAGTAATATGTATTGTAATATTTTCGTCAGGGAATTTCTCTTCGAGAAATATAGTAAGTTTTTTATTGTTCCGGATTATATAAAAATCTGGAAAAATTCTGGTAAATTTGTTAAAGTTTTTAATATCATAGAAGTCGGATTTTTATTTACTTTTTTACAGATTTAAATTTATCTACCAATTAGAAATAAAATGTATAATAATGAATATTAAAAATATTATAAAATATTTGAAATTAAAATACCTAATGTGTCTTTAGAAACTTCAGGTGGAGAATTATTCATCCATACAATTTGATTTTTTAAATCTTGCTACACACACACACACACACACACACACACATGATTTATGTATTAGGTGTTGGAATTAATTCGTAGCGTTTCTTAATGAAAGAATGTTATTTATTTCACATGAGCATTAAAAAATACATTAATGAAAGTACTTCCCATCACTTGTAAAACGCTACGAATTAATTCCAACACCTAATATATATACATATGTCATAGTAAAAGTGTTAATTTTAATAAATGTATACATTTACAATGTATAATATCTAAATATGTACATTGACTACAGAAACTGTATACATTTACTGAGATAACACTTTGACTGTGACATATATATATCAGTGTACCCTTGATATATAATACACAAGACAACATAGTAAAAGAAAAATGGTTTACGACGATGCGAAAGGGAAGATAAAGCGGAGCTTAAGCTTGTAGACTTTAACGTACAGGCAATTTGCTTCGACCTGTAAGCTACGCGGAATATACGCTGCAATCCTACGCGCTCAAAAAGTAATTTTACGCACTGTTTACACTGAGACGGCAGTTACGCGAGAAGCTACGCTGCGAAGATCCAAGAGAGGCTATCAACGTAAATCAATAACGAGAGCACTTTGGCGGCGTATCGGCCAGCTGCCATCGCCGTTGCCGTCGCTGCTTGCCTGGACTGGCATTCCACCGGCTATTCCTCTTGAGAGGCTACTTCTACTTTACAAGGAATCATATGGATGACATAAATAACAATTCACTAGTTTACGTGGGTTTCGTGCACGTCTAGCGTGCACTTTCCAATTATCTGATATTTCACTAGACATACTGATTCGCTGGATATCGAGCCTTTTTCTAGAAAGTCGGTAGCACCTCGTGGTTACCTAAGCTCGACATTTCGGAATCGCATCGATAAAATATTGTCGAACAAACACGCAGCTTGGAGCATTTGCATATCGCATATCGTTTGAGGTACATTATATATCGGGTGCACCATTTATGACTCACCGTTTTACAAACCTCGTGAATAAATTCAGTTCCAATGAATACGATAAAATCAATTCCGGGTGAAAATTACGCTCGCTCCAGATTGCGCTCTCGTCAACATCCGTGATTAGTCGTGTGTCATTCAGACGTTCGTTTCTACTCACGGTCTACAAAACGTAATATGTACACCCACCCGCATTGAAATAATATTAATCGATAACCATAAAAACCTCCGCGAGGCGGGCAACGGGTGTAATTCATCTTTCACATGAGCGAGAACATATTCAGTGATTTCGTATGCTGCCCCTCACGTCCAGCTGTGCAAAGAACGCCAGTAAACGAGATCGAGCAAAAATGATTTAGTTTCGACAGACGCGGCTGTGCGATGAATTGTGGCGCGATCTTCTTGTAACAGAGATCATAACTCGCGATAAAATATGAGACTTTTTGCCGATCGGTTGCCGCGACCGCGATCTGTTGATCGCCAACGCAACTTTGTACGCTGCGGCTGCGAATATCGGATGAAATGAATATTTGTGAGAATCGTAAAAGCTTATGTTATTTTTATTCGCTCGGATAGGTCAGAAATTAAATAACTTTCTCCATCTTTATTCTTCATACACTTTATGAGTTTTCCGACAAAATATATAATTATTAGGCTTGTGATTTGTGATACACGAGATGGCTAGCTAAAAGAAATTCTAGAGAAAGGAGAAATTTAATCACACAACATGTGCGTAAAGCTATCGCGACTTGTACAAAATGCAAATTGAATGTGAGAATAGAAATGAGTACATTAGTATATGATTAGGCAGAAAAATTATATGTAATGGCAAAAGGAGAAATTTAAGGATTTCCATTACAAATTAAAAAAAAATTCT
The DNA here is from genome assembly GCF_000204515.1 of Acromyrmex echinatior. The sequence continues at coordinate 1,182,563 of NW_011627191.1, forward strand.
TAGGAAAAAGATTATAATTTAAGAAAAATAATCTTCAGGGTTTGTATTATTAAACTTCTCATGGTAGTTGCGGTTTAATATAATAATCAATAAATTTTCGTATACTGCAATAACGCTGAAATTATTGTAGACGCCTGTCAGGAGCAACGGTGTCGATAAACAATTAACAAGTATTTACGCCGCCGTGCCGTTGTGGGATTATGTTTTACGACATTCGTAGATGGAAGGCGACCGCGGTCTTTAGAGGGATAATAAGCAACGATAATATTGAAAACTTGTATCCACAGGTATCCATCGTCGGGATAGGTAGCTAGTGGAGAAACCACTCCAGAGGCTCTTTCGCGGTTATTATTAACGGAAATGGCGGTTCGTTATCCTCTGACTGACAAATACGATGTTCAGCGTCCCTAATAAAATCAGTGTTCCGTGTGTGTTGGTACGTCGCATAAAGTACACGAGGACGTAATTGTATGGTATTATCGTGTCTCTGGGGCTATCACTTGCGGTGTTTAAGGCCATCATTATTCCTTGACAGCCAGCCACTGGTAGAACGCGATGAAATTATTGCCGTTTTACAAAACTCTCTATCTCTCTTTCTTTCTCTCTCCGTGTCGGTTCCTCCTGCTGCCTTACCGTTCGTCTTTTTGAAGACTTACAAAGTCTTGTTTGGAACGAATAATTATCACGGTCGGTTTTACATTTGTACACTTGAGTGTAATTGGCAATGCATTCTTCAGCAAGGGCGCGTTTCAGACGAGATGGCGTACAGTTATTCCGATAAATATTCATAAAGCGGGAAAGATGAAATATGCACGAGCAGCTAACTCCGTCCGTACTTGCTCGCTGTTCGAACATAATAGCCAGTTATAACTGTAATTCTCTAGCATGTCGTGATTTTGTGCGCAGATTTTTAATGAGTCCGAAAGGAAGCCACTCCGAGATAAACGAATAAGGGTGAGTTTAGAGATTCTGAGCTCTCGCGAGTGGCATTTCGGGACCACTCGAGCTTGGTTTGTCCCTACGTCCCTTTTCGATGGCGTTGGTGAACGCAGTGGTCAGTGTAGGCGGAGAAAGAGAGCTACTTGCACGTGCTGCGAAGGACGACGCGGAGAGGGATGAGAGGGCGGAGTCGAGAGGCTTAATTAATGAGACGTACGCAGCAGCTGCAGATACCGAGATGCATTGTAAATACAGCATCTCAAAAAAAAAAACTATTGTCTCCGAACGAGATTTATGTCTGTTCCAATTACACTTGCATCGAGGCGTCCGATATTTTTTCATTCGTTGAAACAATTCACGTTGGACGCGCGTTTTTTTTTTGCTCACTCGATAATATTCGCGATATGAGCTGTCGTTATTGTTGTATTTATATGAGACAATAAATGCTCGATCGATGGTGCTCAAATGAATCGTACAGCGTATCAATGCGCTCATAAATTCGCTCATAAAGTTAAATCACGAGGACCTTATGTTTCTGCGTTCGATTTGTAAACATAAATGGATTTTAAATACAAAGAAATACAAAGATTTGGAATCGTATTTTTAAATAATTTAAAAAATAAATTTATTATTATTCGATAAAACATTGCAACATTGTTGTGCAGTATCGTATCGTTTAAATCGTTCGCTATTACGTCGACGTGTTATTTCCTGTTTTATTAAAGCAGATATGAGAATTAGTAGGCATTACCGTGTTGAGTTACTATCGTATATAATAGCCATTACGTGATGGCAGATGAGTGCAGCCGTTAAAATCATTTCAGAGGTGCACCTCTCCACGCGTGTACCTCTCTAGCGAATGCAAAAAGCTGAGAGCCGCTGCCGCCAGTGGTAGTAGAAAGTAGTAGAAACGGAAGACAAATTACGTATCATTATCCTTTCCACTTCATTCATTGTGAAGGATCCATAGAGCTAACCGAATGCGCACGCTGCGTGTCGACCGCTCGTTCGAGCAGCGAGTTCTACCAAATGAAACCCAGAGCGACTCGTTAATCCCACTCAGCGCGTTCCGAGCCTTGAGCAAATGCGAGATTAAATTCATCAAAATCCAATCCTGAGCAAGTGCCCTTCGGGGTGCAGCGTAAGCAAATGAATAATGCATAAGTGGCACGCCCGTTCTGCTGCCCTTCTGCCCATCTTCATGCCCGGGTCAGCTTGACATCACCTGATTAGATCATGCGAGACGCATCTTGCGAAGTATCCGTTCCATTGTGGCGAATTTCCGTGAGACTGACAAGGAAAAGTTGGAGGTTGACGACTAAGAAGTAAAGCAGAAGTGAGTGATTATAATTGCGGAACAGTAGCTGGGGTATTGCGAGTCGCCTTTAGCATACGCTGCGCTTTTGAAGGCAAGTGCATTGTGTGAATAATATCGATAAATTCAAAATATCATCGTTCGGTGAAGTTCAAGAAGATAAGATAAGCTCTCTCTCTCTTTTATGTTTTTTGTACGAATTTATTTGTATCAGCGTAAGGTAAAAGAATCGATAATTGCAAGAGCTCGATGATCGAATATATTCAAATATTTTTGAAACATAGGATATTTTTATAATTGTACATTAAATATCAAATATATGTGCAGTTTTTTTCACACACGATAGAATCTTGAACAACTTTTCAAATGAGGAAACGAATCCTCGAAAACACGACAAACCTGTTGCGACAGTTGACGTTTTTCTCTCCTGAATGTTGACAAGTATCGTGTGCATGGTATATGAACGTAAAAACAACAGGTTGCACTCGAGTGCGCTCAGCGTTCGTTAAGTGGGTTTGGATATAATGTTGCAAGGAAGAGGGTTTCAAAATGCCCACGCGGTACAAAAACGGGAACTTGTCTTTTGCTGTAGCTGATATTTTTACCTGCAGATGTGCACGGAGTCTGTTTCCCAGCCTCATGTTTTGCAAATGAAAGAAGATGTATGGTAGACAGTTTGAGGTCTAATGAAACGTAACTCTCTTTAGTATACTACATTATTTAAAATTTACAATAATATTCGCCATTGACTATATAATATATAGGACTATATATTATATAGAAAAAAAAAAGAGAAAAGTACACAATATATAAAGTATATAAATAATCGTTATCTATCATGAGAACCATTGGCATTAGATCTATGAAATCGAGATGGTCCATGTCACAGAATTCACAGAAGGTGATGGCGCTGGGGCACGTCGAGATGAGGGTAAGTGGGTGCCTTCTCGTCCCTCTTCGGCGGTCCAGCCGAATCAGTGTGGATTGTATGCAAATTGCAGTAGCGGCTACTTGAGCGCCGCCGCATTCGAGCCGCACGACGAGGAAAGGCAGCAGTTCGTTTCTACCTTGGCAGAAGCCTGCGGTGTCTCTGAATAAAACATCTCACGAGGAATTTCAGCTCGAGAAAAGAGAAAGAGGAAGAGAGAGAGGAAAAAGAAAGAGAAGGAGAGAGAGGAGATGGCCCCACTCGTGGCTTCTCTACACCGAGTTGTTAAGTACACGTCGCACCAGCTGATACTAATTAAAATGAGGCTCACTTTGGCCGCGCGTTTTCTCGTTTCTTTTCTCTTCGAACCCTAGCCACCCCCTCCGTTCATATTCTCTCCCATGCAGCATCTCACTCCTCTCTGCTCGGATCCCTTCCCTCATTCTGTTTTCTCTTACCTGACGCCGCTCGTTTGAAGAGCGAGTCTCTTTGCCTCACGGCTAAGAATATAAAGATCCTATTTAGCCGTTATTACGAAGCTACCTACGTGGGTAGATCATTCTGTGCCACTGTTTTTTTCGTACCGTTGCACGTTATGACGGGAAAAATAACGATAAATAGAATGGAAATCAAAATTTTAGGAATGATGATCATTTGAGGTAGAAAATTCATTTGATGTATTAGGTTGAGGAAGAAGTAAAAATCAGGATTTTTTTACCATATGAATTTCTGTTAAAATTAAATGCTTCAAAAATTACCTTCAATTAAAATAATTATATTTAATTGTTTTCTGCTATCTTAATAAAAATTGGATTCCGTGTTCAGCTTTTTAGTGGTGAAGAAATTATAGATTTATTATGAGGATTATTTCTTGCTTTGTATAATAATGCTCGATCACATATCGCTTTATACTATGGAAACTTGCAGTGGGAAATTCTTTCGCCCAGTCTACTCACCAGATATTGTGCTATATATTCTATTTCATTTAATGCAGTCTGAATGGAAAGCGGTTTCAAAACAAAGAAAAATCAAGAATTAGATTAATAATTTTTTTGTCGTTAAGAACCGGCCTTTTATTATCGCGAAATCCAACTTTTGACAGAAAATAAATTTAAGCAGATTTAAATGGTAATTACGTACACTTTAATAAGATAATCTTTTAAACATTTCATTTTAACAACAATTTTTGACGAAAAAATTCAGATTATTTTTTCCCCGACTTAATACATCGTTTATTATCAATTGAGATTTTTCAAGGATACAAAAATTGCAAGACTAAGGAATAAAAAAATAAATGATTTTTATGAAACACTGATGTGTATATTATAGATAACACACAACAACTTTCATTTTGCGAGTATCATTTTCACATCCTTTTCTGATCATTAAAAACAAGACGCGGCATCACCGGAAGAAACTCGATAATCGATAAATAAGTATCTCAAAAAAGTGTTACGATCAATGTAGCCCAACCCACTCGGCTGCATCTCATGGATTACTGTCTGTCTTTTATCCGTCTGTGTCGAAATTAACGAGTCTCACGGAGGATGTAGTTAGTGACTGACATTTACTTGTAAAAGTGAGGAAAACGATGGAACTGTTATCTAGTTTGTGCTGGATAGTAAACGGCAGAATAGCGTGCATCCTTATGTGGGATTTAACGGAGCACTTATTTCAGTTAATAGGGACAGGTGGTACTATCAATAAGCGGTACCATTCCCAGTGAGACGTGCTCGTGCGAGGATCTTATGATGCGAAACTATCGCAATAAACCGCGATGACTCGCCCTCGCTCGGCTAATGGAGGCTGTCCGAAAAATCTGAGGCAGCAGGTGTTGCTTGCTGGTGGCGACGTAGTCTAAAAACGGCAATGCTGCTGGCTGCGCTCTTTACGACCGAAAAGCAGGAGCTATCGCGTGACGTCGAGCGGTTAACAAGATGAATAAGTAATATAAACGATTCGACGACCAAGGCCTGCGTAAAGTCGTGCTTATATTGCTCGTTTACTCGTCGTGACTAAATTAGATGTTGACGGAGACACGAGGACTGATTGGATGCTGCTCGGTCAAATCTTGTATTCGGCATAAAATCGATTCGAAGAACTCAAAAAATTCGAATGCCTCGAGCCATGCATTTTCGATTATGTTAACCTATGCTCGCCGTACGTTCGTCAGAAGATTAAAGTCTGGTTATTTAATGAATGTATGAATATATATGCGCATCTAGAGAGAGAAGCAAGTTTTCTCTATATGTACATTTTTTTTTAATCCGCGACATGTGCAATTAGATTGAAATTATATGTAAATAAATTGATGTTAACGAAGAAGCCAACTGAAAAAAAGATTTTTTTTCTTTTTTATATAATTATATTTATGTTGCAAATTAAGAAATCGAGATATAATACGTCGAATATCTCTTTTAAGAACGTACATTTGTAATTGCAATTCGAGATTTATAATAATGATCACCAGTTGAAAAAATTAACAAGCATATAGATCGCAGCAAATGGTTTCACTTTTTTCAAATAAAAATACTATTTTTTGTAATAAAATTAATTTAAGAAAATTAATTAATAAAATGAATATATAGTATTTTATATGTAAAATTAAATTGGATAATTTCTTCGACTCATCTTAATTTATGATGAGGAATTGAGTGATTCGTTAATCAATGTAATCAATGTAATATGACGGCCGATAAGACTGCTTACTGCAAAGAAATATATCTTTTTATTGTATCACGTCGTCACATCACGATAAGTTAATATTTCTTTTTACGTAGAATATTTTCATGTAGAGAAATAACGGCTCTTTCTATCTGTTACTGTATATCTTTTTCATTTCGCATCTTGTACCGCCCGCCAATTTCTATACATGACTCGACAATTCGTTAAAGCGAAAAGAGTTCGGAGAATAAATTCCTCTTCATGCATCTAATATGATTGCAGTTGAGATCAAACTTCCGGGTAGACAAAGATTCAGGACTTTATCTTATTAACGCTTTATCTTCTATGCGAAATGATTTTAGCTAAATTTTGTTAATTTTCAAAATATAATTAACAAATTAGCATTATAAATCTACCTACTTACATGTAGTGCATCGTCATTAATTCAAAGTTACTATATTTAGTATTCAATTACTTTCATGGTTTATTTTCGGTATTTTTACAATCCATTGTTCCGCCTAATAAGATTGCTGAATCCCATCGCTCATCGGCAGGATGGCATGCCTTTACGTTATCCCATTCTAAATGGAATTTTTTGCACGGGTTAGCGCAGAAAGATTGCTAGACAATACAACGATGGGCAGAGCGGCGAAAAGGAAGACTTGCAAAGAGGACTAAGTTCATTAATTACCACGCTGGCGGAGTCTATTACGTTCACCCTTCATTCAAATTTTCGATTCACTCGATGGCTAAATTAAACACATACAGGTTTTACACGATTTAAAATTTTGATATTTTTCAAAAAATCATTATTAATTAATAAAATTGTATAATCTTTATACTTTTTACAGTTATATAAGATCAATATAAAATTGTTTAACTGCAGTAAAAATTCATTAATACATCCTAATTTTTTCATAAAGAATAAGAATATATAATTAATAGAAACAAATGATTCATTAGAAAATCTGTGTTTTTGAAATTAAATTGGAAAAATTGCGAATCTGTCATGAATACACAACTGAATTTTTATCGAAACAGACAAGAGTTTCGACAGATTTCTCAGAAGACAAAGAAATTGTTTAAGGGGTCTTGCGAATACCCAGACAAATAGTCTGGCGAATTGGGTGGTGCAATGGTGAACCATCCGGCTAATGTATGCCGTCCGAATGGAAACTCCTTAGCGCCTAAAATCGTTTTATCGGCGATCGATAGTCGCGATCGATATTCCGCTGCGAGTAGATGGGATCGCAGAGGGCCCGAAAGCGGAGAGATCGGAGATCCTATCGCGTCGGCAGGGAGACTGAAAGAGACGAAGGGAGAGCGGCCCTATTGTTCTTCCACGGGGCCACGCCTCGTGTCTGTAATTACAGACAGGTCCCAGCGAGAGAGCCCTTTGATGCCCGCGCCTCGGTCCGCGGGCTCTCCTCATAAAAGGGCCCATAGAATCTCCGCGGCGATCGATCCTAGACTTTAAAGAGAAAGAAAGAAAGACAGAGAGAGATGAGAAAGAAAGAGAAAGAAAGAGAGAGAGAGAGAGAGAGAGAGAGAGAGAGAGAGAAATCTGCCAAAGATGAATAGGTCCGAAATTAGAGATTCGCGATACAACCTGCCGTTCTATGTGCAGCATTAGGAATATTACACAGGAATATCAGAGCAATCGCTATATACTAATAATATTAGTATCTATCAAAATCAAAGCAAGAGAGATAGAGATTAATAACAATAGAGAGATTTTAGATAATATGAAAATGAAAATATGCTAAGCTAATTAAAAAGTTTTTGTAAAATTAAAAATAAATCTTATGAGATCGGCATTTTATTAATTAATGTAATTCAGAAGAGAGAGAGAGAGAGAGAGAGAGAGAGAGAGAGAGTTCAAGTACATATAACATTAAAAAGAAGATATGCTTAAGTTAATTATGTGTATAAAAAGATAAAAAAGTTTTGATATAATGAAAAATAAATCTTATGGCGATCAGCATTTTATATATTGATTAATTAATATTTATAATGAGTAATTATCTACATAGTTTTTTATAGTTCTTAATAAAGGTAATGGTTCTTAACATGTAAAATGCTTAAGAATATATATATATATGCACAAATACATATACAAAGTTAACGTTTACGATATTGATAAAAAAATACTTTTACTACCAATTCCAATAGCACGAAAATTAGTAGAAATTACTTTAAAATGAAAATTTATTGAGTTAGAATGAACTCAGAGCTTTTTTCCAAATGTTATCGCTGTTTATGGCAGATTAATTTTCACCTCGCAAGTTGGTAACAAAGCGGTCGATTATTCTCGTCAGCTGGCGTCTTGAAATATGTGACATAAACGATATGTTTTCACGGCGTGATACCCTCAAAAAATTAGAGTGGATCCAAACAAAGCATTTCTGTACTTTATGTGACAACTAATCAACGATCTTCGCCGCGAACGCAATAGAATGGAGAAATAAGAAAAAGAAGGAAGCGTTTTTACCTGCTTTAAGAATCATAACTTTTCGGCGTAAGTCAGTTGGCATAGGCGTTACCGCCACTACGCTAAGTTATGTGCGAGAAAAGTGGTAGATGCGTTAAAGCGTGGCGAGGCGTTTCGAAGCACACAATGGTCCCCGTCAGTTTTCCCTTATAGATTTCGTCATAACTTACAAATCCGAAATCGAAACGGAATTATCTGCAGATCGATTTCTTAGTGTATTTCGTCTCCAACGGAACATATGTTGCTCCACACACAATAATAGGGATTTTTTATTGAAACTCCGATTGCCATATTTAATCGTTTTGTCTTTTGTTAGCGAGATAAAAATTTTAAATCTCTGCTATATAAATAAAAAAGATAAATGTAATATTTATTTATTTTATTTAATGGATAGATATTGAGTTATTGTGAGTGCAGCGAGAGAAGAGGCGGTTTGATAGAATTAGGTCAGAACGATATTTATGTATAAACTGGTTTCTCAAAGTATCGGATTACTTAAGTCTATCGGGATTCGATACTTTCGGCAGTAACTAGTAGCTGTTAGGGGATTATCGTCGAGACGAATTCTATAGTGAAAATTCATTTCGCGAAGCAGTTCAGTGGCGCGACAGAAAAAAGGAAGCTCCACATATTCGCTGCTGGCTTTTGATCAGCTACCGCCAATATCCTATCGACTATCCTACCGACTAGCGCACCAGCCAACTAATAGACGCGTCTCCAATTTCAGTCAATAGTTTTTTGTGATCGTAAACGCGTCTCAGATTAACTTTGGCGTTTCGAGGCGCAAACCCAATTAAGAGTTGGTCGTATAACGTATGCCCTATGACCTTAGTTGCTTCTAGAGAATAATATGAATTGTCTGGATATAAAAATTCAGTTGCATGAGAAAACATAAAATCGATGACAGAGAAGGTCTTGAAGAATTGTTAAAATTTTGGAATAATAATCTCTTTGAAAAAAATTATTTAATGTGAACAATTTTATAAAGAATTAAAACACAAATCATAACGTTCAAACATTAATCATGCAATAAAAACATTACAACAATGTAATAAAAACGTTAATAGTTATTGCAAGGATGCATCTTAAAAAAATGTATTTTTAAGATTGTATAGTAATAAACGTATTTTTAAGTTTGAGTGCATTTTTTTATGTTTGTAGGAATCGTATCCACGAATCCTTCCTTGATCACTGCACTGACTTCGTCAGTGAGGACAGCAGAAGAAGGGTAGCTTTAAAATTGGCCTTTTTAGTTGGATAAAATCATAAAGATCGGCGATCGCGAATGTAATGGCATTCCCCGCTGAGCATTCCTCGTCGTAATCTGTGGGAAGCTGAGGTCCTGACCCCACTACGAAGGAACGTGATCCTGCGATTGCAAGGCCGTTGTAATTCACGAGATCTCCATGCAAGAACGCGACATACGAAGTTCTTGATGAATTCGTGACGAAAATACTTGAGATTTTTTTCTCGAACTTATCGTCGTCAAATTAGCGAAAAAAATCACGTTACTTAATTATAAAAATCCATGCAAATTGAAATTAGTATTAATTACAAAAATTAGTTAGGAGATGCCTTTGCGATATTCAAATATAATAGCATTAAACTGCAAAGATGCAATTTTTATAATCTCTGTAATTAATTCGCCTTAATAGAAGACTGCTACTCCGAACGATAAACTCTGCAGAATAATTTTACGGAGGTTTTAAATTTTGCCTCGGATAAAATCGTCGGTGCTTATCAGGGCAGCGTGGCGGCGGCGGCGTCGTTAATTGCTTAATCGTGTTCATGTAACGTTATCAAACTTTCATTTCTAATTACCAAAATCTGATATAATTCTAATTAGAGTTCGCGTTAATTAGGCATAAGATTCATTCTGCATAAATTAAAAAATCTCAGCGCAATTTATATTCCAATGATTTTCGACTTTTCAAGAATCATTGGAAAAATAATAATATCAAGATTAATACAAAAAAGAACTTATAAATTAGAATAAATTGAACAAATTGAGAACCGCTGGAGCACTTGGAATGCTCTAATTGAAAATCGGTCAAAAACTGACCACCTCTATCTTTACTCGGCGATTCAACCGGTGGCTTCATTAATCGCGACACGGACCTCCAAGTAGTGGCGGCATATTTGATGACTTTGTGACCACCCCATTCAAAATGATTTCCTTAATGAAAACACGATCATATGCGATAAAAGATGATCACCCTTGATTACTCACAGGAGGCTGTGCGTACAGCGGCTCAATAACAGTGATTTATTTCCATAGTAGAGTTAAAAAGCTAATGAATAATTATCCATTTTAATTATTATACATTCAGATAACTATATCTAATGAAAGCATCTATTTTCAATCGTATTTGTGGCTACAGAATTCAATTTTATTTTCGATACACCCGAATAAATTATAAAGAGACAGTCGTACTGATTTAGTACAAAATTTTTTCCCACGTTCAAACTTTAGTTCGATAACTCAAGACGACCTTATAATTATGACTGATACCGATGATTTCCAGGTAAAATATTAGTTACGAGAATGTTTTTTTCAACTAAGAAAGTCTCATACCAGTTGATTCACTATCATTCAATTTAATCGAACAAGAAAAACATAATTAGCTTCTAATTATAGCCTTATACATTGTTTTCCTTTTTAATAGTTATGTTATGATAGAAAGAGAGAGAGCATGATTCAGCAGCGTCTGCATTCTATGTCTATGATTTCTATGATTGTAATGATGAAATTAATAATCATTGTAATGATGAAATAAATTATTAAATAAAAGTATTAGTAATATGAAATATATATGTATTTGCAAATTTTTTCTTAAAAACCAGTGAATCGCAAAGATTTTGTTATCTACAATGAATTAATATCTCTAGTAATATTCAAATCACTATTATTAGAATTAATTATTATAGTTTTATTTGCTAATTGAATGTATTTGCGTTTCTCCAGTATTTTAATATCTAATTAAAATCTCTTAATATATATACTTATTTAAGTTAAATATTATGGTAAATATTAAAAAAATATAATAAAAATTGTACAGATATGTATGTTACACACACACACACACACACACACACACACACACACACACATATAATATATATACATAACTGTAAAATATATAAGTTATTTAGCGTTTCCTTAACTTTATCCGAATTATTATTTTAAATATTTTAATTAAAAATATACTTTCTTATTATACGTGATTTTAAATATGTGGTTATGGCACCGTAAAAGATTGATGTTCTCAGATATCGTAAATACATGCTGATCTTTCCTTACAATGTAACGTGGGTAATGCACATCATGAAACTTCATATCGAAACGCGTTTTACGTGCATGCACCTGCTGCCGCAGTTTTAGGTCAAAAAATTCGGCGCCTGCGGATTTATACATAAAAAAAAACTTTAGAATATCATATATTTTTAACGCTCAATGACTTAAGTGATTTTACTGTCAAGTTATCGATTATTATTATTATATTATAATATATATAACACATTTTCTTATTTAATCGTTAAATTTATTAGGAGAATATGTATCATTATTTCTTTCAGTGTTTTATAGGTTAAAGAGAAATGGAAAGACTCAGATTCTAATTTCGCCGAAAATAAAAAAAGAATTAAAAATCTAGGTATATATACGCAGACCGTGAGAACCTCTATGGCATGTAAGTAAGCAACGCTCTTCGTGTGGTCCACATTGTCCGCGGTCAAATTACATGGAGAGCGGGGTGCTTCTAATGGCAGTTCTCATTCCTCGAGAGAATCTGGAGAACGAAGATGGAGCACTCGCTATAAGCGAAGAAAAGACGAGGTGAAGGGAATTCACTGGGAGAGAGACAGGGAGAAAGAAGTTGCGTCGCGGAGGAGAAGAAAGAATAAAGCAAAGAGAGAAAGAGGAACGATTCTCCGTGATGAAGAAGGAGCGAGAGACTCAATTCGACGTGCTTCTTTGATCCTTGAGAGCGAGACGACAGGGCGGGAGACAGAGCCGCTCATATTCCGACATCACTTTAGCTTCGCTTCGATCCTACTACTGCCACGCGACGGCCATGAAGTGAACGGAACACCTGCTCGCTTCGTTGACATGCAAAGAAAATTTTTGAAGCGACGAGAATAACACATTCGACAATGAAACGTCGTTCACATGTTAGAATCTCGAGATACATATAAACGATAAGTTTCACCAAGATTGTACAATATATATGTTCAATCAATGTAGAAAGCAATTTAATTCTTCCAATCTTTTTGCTTTCGCAAGCATTATCGTTTTGATATATGTCGAATAATTAACCTTGCTGATCTGTTCAAATTTATTATATGATCATATCGTTTGAGTTATAATTTTAGAAAGTTTTGAAAAATATATAATTTTTAGAAAAAAGATCTTACAATTATATTTTGAGTGAAACAGATCCAAACAGACTGAGGTAAGATTGAGGAATATTTTTGGTCATTGAGAAATTATTTATAGAAGAGAGAAATGAAAGTTGATTTTTAATCACAATTGTAATCTAGGATCACAGTTTGTGGATCTTGAATAGTGATGCAGGATTCATCACAAAAGGATCAGGATAAGGTATTATATGTGTGCTCGCGGATTCTCGATACAAGAAAATCGTATCTTCCGAATGTTATCCCCTCCCAACACATGACCCATGTCTCGGCAGGCGAATTGGTTCCGCCTGAAAGGCACCATGGATATTTTTCTCAGTATCACATTGCACGATACACCCGTGCACGTCTTGATCGTGCGCCGTGAAGTACCGGGCGATCATTTCGATCCGCGGAATCACGGATGTTAGCTCGTTCCACACGGTTTCGACATCGAGGAAGTTGGCTCGATCTACGTTGGCTGGTTGGTTGGCAGTTGGCCCCGAAGAAACATCGCAAAACCTCTCGTCCGGTAATAACCGTTGCACCGGTGCTATCCAGTCATTACCAGCGAGCTTTGGTTCGGCGCATCAACCTAATACGTTTTTCAGGGTGGTCTAAACTTGCAATGTTGCACTGCACAAATATTCACCTACAATTCACACTTTCCGATTCCTGAAAGCTTATTTGTGTAATTTTCTGTTGGAAGTATTTTATTCTAAATTTCAGAGAAGTAAATTTAGTAGTTATGAGAAAAAATATGGCGATAGTTTTTCCTATGTAGTTATATAATATAGATTGCGTATAATGGATTTTATATAAATTACTAAAATTCTCTCCTTCATTTTTATTTATCGTGTATATCTTTATTATTTTTAATATTATACGATTAATATAATGTTAAAGATAATGGAGAGAGAGAGAGAGAGAGAGATATTCTTTGTATATGTTCAAACGTTAGTTTTCAGATGTAATATGTGAGAAACCAGAAAATACATTGTTATTAAGCGAACATGACATCATTATAATTTATTATAAATGCCGATCTTGCCGATCTTGATGAATTAACAGCTATTTATGTTACGACAAAAATGCTAGAAAAAGTTTAATATGTATGCAACAAACAACTGTAAAGATTTATTATCCAATCGATTATAAATATTTCGATTAATATTACGTAATTTTTACGAGAAACATAATTATATGTCGGATACATAAATTTTGTAAATTATTAACTTCCCGTGTGCGTTGTATAATTAAGAGAAACCAATAAATATTCTGCAAAACTCCATATAATACGATATGCTGAAACTATTAAGTGATATGGAAGTAATATCATTTCGCTAATATATTATAATAAAAGAATATAAAAAATGTTAAACAGTTTTTATCTATTCATTGCACAAAAGGATAGATATTATAAAATCTAAAAATAACATGTAGCATTGTACATTACAATTATCGTGAACTGCGCGTTATTCAGCGAATTTCACAAAGGGCGGTAACAAAATCTATTTATTTGTTAATTAGCATATTTGTGCTTATTATCTTAAATAATTTATTTAAATAAGACAAGCCACATTTTGCGTCATTAATGTTATTAAATTATTGACTCCTTAATGAGACACACAGCTTATCTCACTTCTTAAGGTACATGGAAAGCGTCAGAAATCTTACGGTAAATTATCTAAATTGCTTGATATCTCGTCGCTGAAAAGCGTTTTACGGGTATAAACGCGCGTTCCATTGACGCATCTCGAGTAATCAACAGAATGTAGATGCTGTACCATGCATCAGAACAAATCAGCTATTTAATTAAAATCGCGATGGCACGGAGGGCTTTTTGCGCGGCATTAAAACGTGTATTTACATCGTTATCGCGTTTACATTAGGTCGACATTGCGCGTGCAGTACATCATGGCACGACACTCGCGAGGTGCTTTTAAACTGGGTGGCCAACGATGTTTTCTCGGCCATATCATCGCGATGCTTGGCGCGTATCGTTTTTCAAGGTGGACTCGTTTACCCGGATATGCAACGGTGCGTGTTGTGTGCCTCTTCGCGAATCTCGTCATCGATCGTATCCTCCGCCCTAGCGTATCCACGCCCTCCCACCCTCACTTGTGCGATCGCGCGCGCTTTTAATAGGTCGCATTAATTTTGTAATTAAATCGTCGCGGATAATAACAGAGCACGATCGTGGGCGCCTCGATCGACCGGCAGTTCCACGTCATGACGAGATTATTAAGGACCAATTACAGCGCGCTTTATCGGCGGATAGACCGCATCGCGGATTCACTCGGGCACCGACAACCGCCCTCTACTTACGCTGACAGTGATTTATGGTAAAGCTTGCCTACCTGGATTGCTTATTTATTGGAGAAATTAACCATGGACCTGTATGTCACGAAGAAGCGCTCTCTTGCTTTCGCAAGAGCGGATGTTGCGCAGAATACAAGTATAAAAACTCCATCAACTGCAGATGAGGTTGCGGAATGGAAGAAAAATTTGAGAAAATCCATTTTCTCAAGGAGCGATAAACAAGAACGAGAGTTATGGAGAACGATCTTACGGTGCGTCGTTCAGTACATTAAACGTGCTCGAACCCGTTTTATTTCTTGCCTCACAGTAATTTCGCGCTTGTACTTATGCTTCCATGCGCACGGAAAATCCAGGCTGCGAGATTCAATTGTGACATCTCGGGAGATGTACAAATATCCAGAGTCTCATTACCGGATTTTGCCGCGTGCCGTGCTGTCCCGAGGAATTTACAATCGCTCGCTTGCAAGAGCTCGAGAGTGCTCCAATTCCCATGATTCCGCCAGATTGACGTGCGCTTCTTGTCATTAATCGTTCGTCGCGCAATCTCAATGACCCCGATTCGACGATTCTATAATAGTGTAAAATCCCCGCG
This sequence comes from Acromyrmex echinatior, assembly GCF_000204515.1. The sequence goes on from NW_011627191.1 coordinate 1,198,209, forward strand.
GGCACTCGCGTTCTTCCTGACAGCGTCGGATAAACTCAATCGACTGTAATCCTGGCGCGCGTGAGCAAAATGATCGACCAGCGGCTGATTGGAAGATTTCACTTTTAATTAAGTGGCCTCGAAATTGGCAACGTGGATCGAGATGTAAAATAAATTAGCAGCAGTCTCTCTGGAAAACGATCGATCGCGCGCACGCTTAATCGGTGCGTTCGAAATTGATTCCGTACCGATTATCACTTTCTTTTTATGCGCGCGCGTTGGTCTGTATGCACATCAATGATTTAAACGGTCACTGAGAATTTATGACAAATAAGGTGACGCGAAATAAACGAGTAATTATTTATTTTTATATACGTATTTTTAAGATATTGCGAATTATATTCAAGTCGGAATAACGTTTGATAAATGTTTTTTTTTTGTTTAACGGTTTATACAATTTTGAAAATTAATGTCTCATACATTTTGAATACTATTTCGACGGGGAATGGTAGATTGCGCGTAAAAGGAAGAAATCCGCTTAACAGGACAAAAAATATTCGCGGGAAACAGCTGGAGAACAACGGATATTTTCAGAAGCTCGGCTGAGTGCGGCAAGAAGAACAATTAATTTTAATTGTCCCATTTGAACAGAGCGTAGGTACACGCCGCATGGCTAAAATGGCCGGAATACTTCTCAGTGGGTCCATTAAGAACCGCTCGTTGTAATTGCCGCATCCACCAGCGTCCGATCCTTCTTCATGTTTTCTCTCTTCGGGGTGCTTGAGATTTAAGTACTTCGTGGCATGTCGCCTCGGCTTTGTTCACGTTCGCATTCGTCTATGTTCAAGTATTAAAAAAACTTTCCAAAAGCTTTCATTGCGATGTTATTTTTATTACAGTAAAAAGAAATTTTGTTCATATATTTAATCTGTCTGTGAAAATATGAAATTTTAATTCTTCCGTCAGCAATAGGGATCTTCGAAACAGAGGAAGGATTCTTTTATTGCTCCGGATTATATAAAAATCTGGAAAAATTCTGGTCTACTTGTCAAAGCTTTAACAAGTTTTTATTATCCTATAAATCGGATTATATTTTATTATTATTTTTTGCAGATTTAAATTTTTCTATCGAAATTTACAAGCAAAATATTGACGATGCTTTTAAAGACTATATGTTATTGAAGGGAAACTAACTGAAATAATTAATAATTACGCATACATATAATTTCTGGAAGTAATTTCTGAATTGTAGAAAAAAAAAATTCTATTTGTAAAACATTTATTATTAGTCTTTTTTATGTAGATATATTAAATAAGTTCATGAGATCTTTCTTTTAATCTGCCGTAGTCACCGACAAAGACCGAATTTGTGTACAAAACGTGACCTAACCGGTCTACTATTCGCTTCCCGAGTACGCGATAACGACACCAGGAAATGCGCCATACTAGTTTTTCAAAATCCTCTGAAACTGATCTCCTTAGAACGTGTCGAGCCATCGTCGTGAAGTCTTAGTGGCAATTCGACGTACGAACTGTCAACAATGAAGTCTAATAGCCATCTCTGAACGTGTCAATATAGTATTTTGTACACAAACGTCATGGTACAATAGTGACCTGCAGCGTCGAGGAATCGGTGGAACGTAAACATGTTATTCCATCAAGACGCCTGATGCGGAATGCACCGATGGGATTATAACGCGTTTGGATAGGATCCGTCTATAGGCGTTAGATAGAACGGTTCAATGACGCGAAATCTGACTCCGATGACGAGAAAAATTATTATTATGGCTTTATTAGTCAAAAGAGGAAAGGGCAGATGTCAAAGTTTGCTCTTATCCTCTTAAGGCTTAAATTCATTTAGCAGATTTCCTTCACATTATTATAACTTCAGCGAAGATACTTTTAGGAGAAATAGGTTTACTTTATCCGTCGAGCAAAAGACTGTTTTAAATTCTATGATGTGACATTGAAATGGATAGCTTCATAAAAAGAATCCCAGCGAGTTCCTAACATGAAACGTGATATTTGTAAAACCTACACATAAAAAATAAATCTTGAATCCAAACTCTTTTATATCGTACTCGACAGATCGAGAAAGAGATTATTGATTCCCTAGAAGCAGCGCTTGACTTAAAATCGCTTACTGCGGAATTAAAAAGCATGAATAATACTGTAAAAAAATCTTAATATTCTAACAATCAGCTTAAGCATTCTACAAAATTATTTTGATAGTTCAACAGAACTACTTTCAAATCTGTTTTCAAATCTTTCTATAGCTAAATTTATAAATACTTAAACAAAACCGATCTTTCCATATTATAACAACAAAAACGAGGATTGATTATGATGAAATTGTACAAGGCAGGTGTTTTCTTATAAATAACGTCTCGATATTACGACATTCCACGTTCGTCTCATCACATCCGTCATCCGCGACACGCAGTTAAAATCTTTATGCTACGTGCAGTTTGAATTCAGATAACAAGAAGTATTTTAACAGCGTCGCTACGGCGTCAACGTTTTACAATAGTTCTCATTAATGTGACTAACGACTTATTAAAATGCGCCGAATAGCACGAGACGCGATTGAATTATGATCAGAGGGAGCTGATGCGCAGCCGGAAGCGAGGATACAACTGGCGCATAAAAATTTTTTTTCGGGAACGGAAGCTTTCTACTCATGTTCGAATGCTATTAATGGTGACACGAGAGGCGTATCTATTTTTTGAGGTGTGAAGAATCATGTTGAAAGCACTTAAGCAGAACAACAAGTTATGTTAAAATGATGTTAAAATAAATCGTAATTGATCGAAAAGTGACTTTTAGTGATCATTTTGGAGTCATTTTGACGTCAATTTGATGCCATGACTTGAGCATATTTATTTCTAGTTGTATAAATGCACGAATTTTATAACGTTTCAAATAATTTTAATGCGTAATTAATAAAGTAAATGCTGAATTCGGAACATATTAAAACCGAAATATTGATTTAGTCAGCTTAAATAATATTGTTATCGAAATCAATTGAAAATATGAATATTAATATGACTTTTTATGGATAAAATAATTAAACGCACGCAAAATTATTGTACTAACAGTACATTTTTATATATAATGTACTGTTAGTACAGTTATTTATTATATATAGTACATATAATGTACTATACATAATAAATTTATTTTAATATAATACGTTCTCTGTTGTAACAATAAAATAGGAAAAGACGGGTAATAAGACATCTGCTATACAAGAATCCTGTTTCTCTTAAGATGTTATCGTTGTTTACGGTAGGCCATAGATAACATGATTGGTCAGTCGATAACGCGAGAAGGTGTTCATAGTTTACCGGCATTATCTGAATTATATATGCGTCAGTCTATACGTACCCCCCGCGGTACGCAACCCCTAAGAGCGATGAATCTTAATGAGCAACGCCCCCAAATTATTCCGCGTGCCGACCATAATTTTAGAGTTAGGAATGTGAAGCCGCCCGTCTAGAGAGGCGCGTGTGGAGGTATATGAGAGAGAAAAGGTGAGAATAAAAATTTTAATTGGTACGTCGATTTGCATAATTGGTGCGAGCCTTGATGAGACGTCGCTGGTGTCTACCGTCACTCAACGTGACGCACGGTATAATTGCCATAAAGCGGTAACCCTGTGTGGCTGGACAGGGAATGTACAATCGTATCGTTACATGGTTACGTTTCTTCGATTGTTCACCGCATTATGATTACAAAAATGATTTGTTATTGCGATATGTAGATACATACATAGAAAGAACGGTTTTGTTGACGTATCTAAAAATTTAACTAGATGTAAATTTGATTTAAAACTAATTTTAATGAACTATTAAAATAATTGTATAGAATGGTCAAACTTGTTGCTAGAATATTAATTTTTGTTTGCAGCATTGCTTTAGTTCCTATATATAATTACTCTGATGGTCCAACGAAGGTATTTTCAGATTTATATCTAAATTTTTATATATTTCGATAAAATCGTTCTTCACATGTATGTTTACATGTTAATAAAAAATAGTATACTTTAAATTTTGCAGTGATAAAATAGTTGGTTTATGGAATCAGTAATATGACGGTCCCTCGATCTGTCGCCAGTGCGAGAATATACAATATAAAATAAAAAATTTGGGAGTTATTTTTCTACGCTCAGGTACAATACAAATATCACGTTTCACGTTGGGACTCGCGGTTGGGATTCCTGCAAAATTTATCGCGGCACGCGCGTTGTCGGGGTGCGGGCGGGATATTTCCGTGAACACACGCCTGGCATGCTGCGAGAAACGCAGAAACGACGTTTACCTCCCTTCGCTATTATATGCAGTGACGCTTTCACGTGTCTCGCGAGCAGAACGAAGTCGAAGCGGGAGGTCCGTGCCGAGAATGGACACGCGTGTGCACTCGCCTCGACGTGGCGCGAGGTAGTAAAACAAAACGAATGTATTCGGAAAGCAGGCAATTTCTCATCGTCCACAAAGGAAGAGTCGACTGTCCGGACAATAGAGGTACAGACGCGAGGCTAGTTTACACGTAGATAATTCACCGTGTAGATAGTCATCTACTATTCCCGATTAAGCAAGGTGACAAAGGAAGAAAATATTCTCATATGAAACGCGATTATACTATCATTTGCTAAGTTTTGTTAAGTTTGATAACTTCAAATGTATCTGTAACAATATTTAGACAGACGACATTTTAAACTGGATGAAGAAATTTATGTTTTTACCATGATTTTTGTTCGATATTTCAGAAAGACGTCACGTCGTGTTAGTGATAAATATATATTGTGACGTTTTAATTAAGTATTTTAATTTCTTAAATATTTTCGGGAAGGAGAAATATAATATTATACACTATTCATGTACACGTATCTGTCAATCTTCTGTCGCTACGTTCTGCAAGATGCGATTGCTTGTCGTATTATTATTTCAAGTAGTAACACGAAATAGCCAGAGTTCCTGCTGGGTTCTAACAAGTTCTTCTCGAAATCTTGACGTTTTATGATTTAAAAATCACCAAGCAGGTAGATTGAAATTCAAGTCTGCTTGTATTTTATTGAATGCATATATTATAATGAAAGAAAGAAAGAAAGAACAATAACATACGCATTCATTAAAAAATATATGAATATTTTGAGGACTGAATCAAAGTATATATGATTAAATGTATATATGACCTAATTGAATAAATTATAATATCATTCTCTTATATATTTCATTGAATTCCTTAAACTATAATATTTTAATCGACATACCGCTTTCTAGGCGAAAGGTTTCATTCATGATATACAGCATTGTAAGTGAACGGATTACATGTCACGTATTGGTCGATCGATTCCAATAGCGTGGTTTTAAATCTTCGTTTTGCAATCCGAATCTTTCACCGATTCGACCATCTGCGCGGTCCTCTTATTACACAGCTATATATTATCAGGAAGAATGATTGCAACAATTAACGCATATTGATTGCATTTCATCAGTTGAGAAAGGGGCATACCCTTTCCCGAATTAATGCTGGGATCTTAACTCACTTCAGACATGTCCTTTTGCGTCAGAGCAATTGTTGGCAATTTATATAAAACACCCAAAATGATCAGATTCCATTCATGCCAGTTTAATTTTGTTCAATATTTCTTTTACAATTTAAGTGTCCAAATAAAATTTACTAACTCCTTCGACTCTTTAAATTACTGTGACAATTTAAGAGACGATGTTATTCCATAAATTGACATAAATTGATTCACAATCGTAACTATAATTGTTCCCTTTATATACAACATTGATATTTTTTCCTTAATTAAAAATTCTTATGTTTTGGGCGTGAATCGTTTAAAATTGTGTGTTAACAAGAATTAAAACATATATATATATGTTTCGGGTAGCATCGATAAGTTGTTTCGATATTCAACGCTCCATTGATCTTCGTTTGGAAACTCCCTTAACTGACTTTGCAATTTACTAATTGCTGTTCTTAATTAAGATCCAAACATCGCTTTAGAGTACAACTACAAGATTAATTGCGAATCGAAACGATTTTTATACTTAACAATTAGATCCCTATCTTAATAATTTTTACATTTGTCATTGTCAAAGATTTATGGAAGACTAAACGGATAAGAGTACATAAAAAAATGGTGAAACAAACCGACTGATACGTATTAATGAAATAAATTTATCATTGACGTTTACACAAACGTTTACCGCAGGCTCAACGTTTTTGTCAAATTACATGGAATTACTTACTTATCGCTCGTATTATTCCGAGCATCACGTCATCTTCCCAGCGCACCTGGCCAATTAAATGCGTGGTCCACTCCGCCCTGCTCGCATTGTAATCGGGGCGATGTCGGGTAGAAATTGAACGGGGAGCACACACGGCACTTTCGATAACACCCGGACATTACTCAGCCCGAAGCAGGTTTATGGGTGACGGTTCTTACTGGACGCGCTTCTCCTCGCAGCCGCTCGCGCGAATCGATCGATCGCTTTCAAGAGTATATAAGCCGTCGCGATAGCGGCTTAAAACCACATTAAATAATCTTAAATTTAATTACGAACACCCAACAAGTCACCCAAATAATCGCCGTGTTTGCGGAGTTTCCAAATAATTATGCAACCCAGTCTTACTTCTTGTCTCCTTCACACAAGCTTGTGGCCACCCGCGATGCTTGCATCTACTGTCCATAAATTCACATTTATGTATAACGTATAATATACGAACACTCAATAACGCGAGGTGCTCTCGACGATCTCAGATCACACTCTGAAATCCGGATACGCGCGAATATCGAAAATTCAGCGATGACGATCACGTACCAGGATCGTGCTCCTCTAACGATGTGTCCGTCAACTAATTTAAGCAACCAATAAAAGTGTCGTAAACACATTGGAATTCACCAGTTTGAAGCACAATGGGAACGATTAGGTTCATCATGTGAATGACGCAGGAACACCCGCGTGACGGAATATTTAGGAAAGTAGAATTTATTTCGAGAGCAGGAATAAGATGATTTTCCTGAATATCCTTCTTCACTCAATTATTGTCACTAATCCTGTTCAAATAAACTTTCGGGAAGCATCTGAGCCTTGGAAGACATCAATTTAATAATAGTGGTCGATATTTAAAGATAGAAATTCTATAAACTAGGATGACAAATTAATTTAATGAAGAGAATGAAGAAGAGGCTTTCTTGTCATGTACAAAGAAATCTGGAATAACTTATAATGACTGTGGAACATTTGGAATTGGATTGGGGAAGACAGAAAAATTCAACTATCTAGTTTAATTAAAAGCTAACAGCGAGATTCCCCGTCAGCGATGCTGCCTTGTTCTTCGGATGCATAACGATGCTAGACTTATGCCCCGGCGGGAGCTGGGAATCTTCGAACGAACATACGTTCCGTTAATTTCGTGTGTAGACTGGGATGGGTAGGCGGACCTTTCCCGGCCCTTCGAGAACGAGAAGGTGCGTGCTTCGCACGCTTATATCGTACGGTTTTACTCGCGCCGAAGATAGCGCTAATGGTGCTCGCTGAGTTACGCGCTTCCATCGGCCGCTGGTTAACCAACCGGTCAGTTATCCCGCTGTCAACCCGCTTCGCTTGGAGAACCTGCTGCGAGTAACCTGCGGCACATACGTTCCTAAATCTCAAAAATGGCGGTCACGAGAGTCGCAAAGGAGAGCTCTCGTGTTTTCGGATAGCATAATGCCTTTCTTCGAGGGAGACGACTCTAATTGCCAGACAAATCGTATTGCGTGCAATCGCATAATGAATAATATCTGTTTTGCGTAACCGAAATGTGTTCGCGATGTAATCCGGAAGAGAGAAACTATCTGCGGTTAATCCGCGATATTTTTCAGACGCGCAAAGAAACTCTCCAACCGAAAACAAACGACCCTCTTACGGTTTAATCTCGTTGTTGCGATTTACGCGTATGCTGAAATTAATTGCGCATAAAGCGTGGTAATCGGCAGAGAGAAAGAGAGAGAGAGAGAGATTCGAACGGTAGCTATAATACTGCGGTATAGCCGTTAATTATCTTCTACGGGTTGTCTTGGAAGGAATTTGGTTAATTAAAAAGAGATCATGCGCATAGTCTGGCCGCATGCAAACGAATGATCAAAAATTTTCGGGTATGATGCTCGATCAAATAATTTGAATATACCTAGTCGAGTTTACTGTTTAACTTTTTCATGGTAATCTGAACATGTTGAAATCGAAACAATAGAATCGACGATGCGATCGAAGGAGAGTCCTACTATCTCGCATAAATACGAATCTCGTCGATTTCTTAGATTATTATTGCGGGTAAGAAAGAATCTTCCGAATAAAAAGTTTCTTTACTAGGATATAAATGTTGTTATACCGACAACGTTACTCATATTTTTATATATTTGTAACATTGTCTTATTATCTTTTTGCGCTTTAAAATTCGAAATTATCGTATGAATGTACAAAAGTTTTATACTTTACTAGCATAATGTTTGAACAACTATTTGCTTTTGATTACTTTGTGTAATCTGTAAATTACAATTTATTGTACAATTTTATTTTATCAATTTAATTTAGTGACTCGTTTACTTCTTGATATCTTCAACTGAAATTCACATCTATTGATTTATTTTATTTCCTTTATTTCATTAATTACTTATCGACTGTTAACAAATGTTAATGGTCACTTCAGATTTTAATTCTTTATCATGCAAAGGTGATTTTTAGTTATCTTTAGTTAATTATGCGCGTGTTGGAGTCGCCCACGCAATTCAGTGTCGTTAGCGAAGAAAGCAGATAACTGAGATCATTGCACGAAGAACTTGGTAGTGGTATTTTGTTCTCCCGAGTAGCGAATATTCTCGTGTTTCGTTAATTGGTTGAATTCAGCTACGTTGGAAGTTTCTACGACTCATTTTGTATGTTACTTGCATTTTTATACATTTGCAACATCATCTTGTTATCTCTTCGTGCTTTAAAATTCACAGTTATCGCGTGATAAATGCACAAAAGTTTTATACTTTAAACATCGCCTGCAAAATAAGATACAATATGCAAAATATTCTTTAGATTCCTTTAGCCATTAAAATAAAACCGTATACTGAGTCAAGGAAACATAGAACTTAATTATTGAATAAACATAATAAAAATAAAACTTAGAAATAATACTTTTAACAGAGTAAAAAGCTCTTTAATCTAAAACTATTTATCTAAAAAGATATCTTTATTACATCACAAGAATTATTTTAGGAAATTTAAAAAGCACGTAGAAAGCAGCTCATACTCGAATCTCTTTGATAATACTTAAATGGAATATACTTCACAAACGACCCGGGGAAAAATATGTCAGATAAATTTTAAAAGTACTTTTAAGAGAGGGAGGGGGTAAGTAGTTTATCCATGAAATATGTTTCGACTTCTATAAGAGTGGAATTCCTTCTCGTGGTTATTGGCGATCGCAGTAGTGTGAGTTGGCTGCGAGCCAGCGTGATGCATTTCGACGCAACCGAGTTATATTTATTGCAGCCGTCGCTTTCCATGCAGACGTGCATATCTCGAGGAAAATTACTACCCCGTAATTCACGCGATTCGGGATCGTTTCTATCATTCTCGAAGCGGAACCGATGACTAAGCGTGTTGATATCATAATTTTATTACCCGTTGAACATTGTTATGCAAATCTGTTACAGAATTAATATATTGTAAAATATGTACAATATTTACATGATTTCGTTATTCAGAAATTGTATGATTTAGATTTTTTTATGTAGATAACGATTAAATTATATATGATAACCTTAATCAATTGATGTTAAATTAATTTTATTGAAAAAAATATAGAGAATATATACGTACAAAAAATTTTTCACGTTAATAATTTTTTATAATAATAAGTTTCATATTTTTTTTTACTTATTTGTAAAGATATTATGCATATATTTATCAAATATAATAAATATAATAAAAAATAATAAACGTAATAAAACGCTTTTGAAAAATATTCAAAGAGAACGCAAGCTGGAATACCTTTCAGATGGAGGGATTCTACTTGCCGTATTGTACTTGCAAAAATATATCTGTTGTACGTTTTTCTTTGTGCCGATTATTCGCGTATCTTCGGCTCTTTGAGATCTTGTATCGAAAGCGGTCTTCCATTCATACAGATGGAACCGAGGCGGTTCGTACTACGAGTTGTCAAATTAACTGTCGATTTGACGAGGGGCGAAATGCCGGGAGAAGCGTAATGAGGTGGCAGCCTGAGGGTGGATTTTAATCAAGAATCGATACATAACGTCGATTCTTGGCTTTGCTACTGCGGACAACAACAAAAACCATCCGGTTTAATAAGTTCGCGTCTATTCGGTCCTCGCCTCGGGTAGCTGCGCGGTCAATTATCAGGCTGTATGAGGCATCATTAGATAACGAGTCGGCAGATGCACTGCTCGTCGGCGCCATGGCCGACATTGCGATTCGTTCTTTATGATCTTAAAATAGACGTTTGCTTATAAGCTACCGCCGGATAATTTTCTCGGGTTGAACTCACAATCAGTCTTGGACATGACGAGAATTGTAAAATTCGATCTTTGCACAATTTGTCCATATCATACGATAACAAGTCTATTGAGTAATAACAAATTTATTGAGTAACAAATTTTTCGTATCTGAAGCTTGTAAGTTCGCAACAGTATAAGCAAAGTATTAATAGTGGACAATCACTTTCACGCGACGTTTTTCAGCGACGACAACCAGCAATTACGCATCTCACCAAGTTAAACGCGTATTCTTTCAGACTTTCTTTTTTGTTCAAGGTGCATTCGTTACGTGACCAGATGTATGATTAATTAACAAGTATGCAAAGTGTGACAGACTATGATTAGGTTCGGATGAATGCCATCCAAAAAATCTCTCATTGTCCTCGAGTTACATAAAACTGATTAATACTTTTAAAATGCATTTACATAATTTTAGTTTATTTGATATAGTTTATAACTACTAAGCTAAAATTGACAGTAATAAATATGAATTTAAGGCATTAATGGATTTTTTTTAATGAAGACACGTTGAGAAATAATCTCATATTCATAGACATCTAATAAATTCAATAGCAATTTAACTTGCATTTCCCTCAACATAAATAAAAAATATTCAAACGAGAAACACGTAAATGATGTGTACACTTCATGTTTTTCTTAAAATCATAACGAAGCATCTCGCAAGATTTATCCATCGTGCTGCCACGTAAAAAAAAAAAAAAAAAAAAAAAAAAAAAAAATTTTTTTGAGACATTACATTTTCTTATAGAAATGTTATATTCTCCTCTTTAGTTTTTAAAACTTTTTGGGAATAATTGTAATACGAATCTACAAAAAATGTCAGCAAAGCAAATAAATCGGCGCACGAGGCACATTGGGGAAGATCGATGAACGAGGCATCTACACCTGGAGGATCACCACACCGTATAAAGAGGGACTCGTTACAATCCGCACTCAAATTATCATTCCGTCGTGATACGAGCTTATTATGTGCCACGCATGTAATGGTATCTCTGGCGATTACTGCGTCAAATGTGGCTTTGTTAGGTGATTAATGCCCTCCTCGTGGCTGACACCTCGTGGAGTTTAATTGCACCTTATTTCGCATGAATATGGATGCTTGCCTCCCGGGCCACGTTGCCGCAGAAGCAACGGCAGCAACCGGAGGTGGAAATACGAAGGCGGAAGAGGGAGGAGGAGAAGACGAGAGAAGGCGAGAGAGTGGACCACTCGAGAGAACGGGAGACGGTGAGAGTAGGATGAAAAATGCAATTACGATTTTGAAAAATGGGCCAGGCCTCCTTCCAGAGAGAAACAAGTACGGACGACCGGTTTTAGAGAGGCGTCTTGGGTTCCTAGATTAGATCGGTTGTCGATCGATAATTGCGACGCAATGTTTCTTTATAACGACATTGAATTCTGTTTTCCGGGGCATTGTTTCTTGCCGGAAATTACACATCCCTTTGCAGCTCTTTTTGTTCTCTTCTAATTTACTCGGTATAAAAAAAACGTTGGAAAAAGTTTTGAAAATGATATATCTCATAAATGGAGAACGCGTGAGGCTATTCCAGCGACGTGAGACAAATTTATCGATAAAAGAAATCTACGACACGGCGAAACTTCAAAGCTCAGATTGATATAGGATTGGATATATAATCGTAAGTTTTTATTTATATCTCTTTTTTTTCCATAATTGGATCTTATCTCTGACGCGATAGTCGATCACGGCTACCGTGCGTTCCCTTATAATTGGCCGTAGCGCATAGATTTTCGATGGAACGACACCTGCGACACCCGCAGGGACGAATCATTAATCTACTGTAACGCTTACATTTGTAGGAGAATAATATTTTAATATTTAATATAATTTTGACATTCAAATTAATAATGCGATATTATATATTTATTTTTAAATTCTAAATCTTTGTGTAAAAATCTTTAAGCACTGAAAATATTACTGGAAAAGTAGAGTTTTTACTATTTTTCATTTTTTGTTGGAAATTTTTCATTTTTATGTTTTGGCTGTACAATCAGTTAAAAGTATCAGTTAAAAAAGCCAATATTAACTAATATCGGTTCAAAGAGTTTTGTCATGAATATGTTTTAAAATAATAAATAATTTAGCTTGTTATACAAGGAAATAACCTGCTATTTTGCTGCAGTTTTAGGTAAAAAAACGAGTAAGTAGACCCATATAAACTTTTGCATAAATACTTAGACGTAATAATGGAAAAATCTGTGAAATTGTTATATTTTGGTAATGTTTCGAGACATGACATATACATCCTTAATTTAAGGATTAGTAATAAACGAGCATTAATTATCCCGCTGGATTCGTAAACAACCGAGTCCATTTAACACCTATAGCCGAGCGATTCACCCCTCAATCTGTGGCCCATCTTTCAGTCAATGAAAAGCATAAAATTCTGCGCGCCATAATCATCGATAAAAACCTAATTACAAACTGCATCAATCCATAAAATGGTCTAATAACAGCCCTACAGTCAAGAATCGGCCGAATATTACCAGGAACCATCAAGGAGATCGCATGAATTCTCCGGATAGCAGTATGGAATTTTGCTCGTGTTACTTTTATCCGAAATAAAACGGTGTTTAATGATTTCAATTATGATACTCCTCTAATTTGCGCTTGAGTCCTTTATATTACCAGCTGAACTCGGATAGCAGAAAAGTATAATTGAGTCTCGCAAAAAAGAGACCCCTGGTTTCTTTGGGCCAGCCGTGCAAGCAATGCATATTAATCGCATATTGCAATTTCACAGGTGTCTTCACGAATTATTGACCATTTCACGAAATACAAATGTTTTTAAGAAATTCCATTGTGGTGTATTTAATAAATCAGCACACCTGCGATATATTTAAGGAGGTATGATCGATTACTTGCGGGGTAAGTGGTGAGGATGGTACGCTATTGTTCTATATTGATAATACCAACCTAATATATGAAAATCTTTTAATAATAAGAAAGGCTAATTTATGATTTATTAAAATTAAATAATAATATTGATTGCTAATTTTTAATTAATTCAATCATAATATTCAATTATTAGAAAATGCAAATAATTTTATATTCAATGATTATCAATAACTTGGCAACGTTACATTCTGAAAATGAGGTTGGCATTCCTACTCGAGTGGATACTAGTAACCGATTAGTGCCATTAATAATTAACAGTTAAAGTTAAAATATTATTTTCATATACGTGTTTTATACTCGTATCAATTATTTAATGCATATGACATTATGCACAAAACTCTAACTTTAGCTCTTTCTTTTATAAAAATTACACAATCAATCGATTTGAAATTTTAATATAGTATTAATTTCGTTTTAAATAATATTCTGTGTAATTTTTAGATATGATCGAAGCATTTTGATTTTTCGATCGTACCTCTTTAACTGGCGCAGAAAAAGAAATCACATGCGTTTAGGGAAAATAAATGCCCTCTGCCCAATTTTATTTCGTTACCTTTATAAAACATAACTTGGAGGCGCATTGCTATACTAGCAGGTTTACCCTCAAATAAACAAATGAGCCTCATTAAAAGTATACATTATTGAATCGTTTGTGAAAACAGCGTCCCACCAATATTGGTCCCGCATGCGGCGCTTGATTTTTTCAATTAACTTTGCGTGCTGAGAAAAATATGCGAACAAGATGCGAATAACGCGGTGCATCTGCGCCGCGATTTATCACGACGCGCTATGGTCGCAGTCTCGAATTAGCATTTATGTTTCACGAATGTAACAACTTCGCGAATGCTTAAAGCAGCCCGGGATCCGTGCCGAACGTAATGAAAATCGTAAAAGTCGCCATGTCACGTCTTTACCGTGCCGGCGAGCGATGCTGGGTACGCAACTCTTCTCGAAAGACTGTTCCAGCTGTTGCGACGCGACGAGACCTCGCGATTCGAATTCGGCGGCTGTAAATGTAGATTTACGAGATGGCACCGCAGGAGCGAAGAGGGTGCGTATCGATTTGATGCTGTATGCACATTCCGATTAATGGCCTTTAACGACATCCTAAATTACAGTCGTATTTCAAAATGCCCAAACAAATGATTATGAGTTGTTTCACCGCGAGTGCACCGTATGATCATTGCAACGTGCGTACCATTCAATGAAAATCGTATGTAATGCGCCCAATTACATCTCATTTTTATCCTTTTCCTTACTGTGATAGAGAAAGCTCATCATTTTATGATCACGCGTTATGGATTTTATGGGACAATAAAGTATTATTAATCTCCTTTGAAAATCGTTCGCTGCAGATTATTTCTTAATGACTTATCGAAACATTTTTCATCAGAAAAAGAACATAAAAAGAAAATAAAAAGTGCTTGATCTCTACCAAATTGAGATGATCGGATAATTGTGCAAACACGTTCACAGATACATTTTATATCTTAACTGTTTTACTCGATCTTACATGGTACAATTGGTCGAGTATAGCCTGTTGAGAGGTCAATCGAGGTGAATGCGATCGAATGCTGATACCGATCAGAGAAGATGTGGTACCCTGATCTTATTGCTTGAAATCGATAATTCTCATCCATCAAAGGTTTTAATGAAGCGATGTAGCCATCATAAAAAAAAATTGGTTGTTTCAATTATGGTAGAGAGCGTTCGATTTCTCTGGTATATATGTGTATGTATGCTGACACGCCTCCAAATAAAAGATGTAGACGCAACGTGTAAACTACACGATGACCAAAAAACAAATAGATGAGGATATAATCCAAAATACGGTATTTCAGGAAAAACTTCGAGAATATTCGAAAAATTAATCGCGCGAGAAAGGCTTGAGTCTGTCGGAAATTATGGGTTGTAATTCAGGGCGAAGTGATGGCTACGTTAAATATTTATACGGCAGCGATGGATCCATGAAAATCGAAGAGAGGAGAAAAGATTCGACCGGGTCGAATCTGAAATTTGATAATGCCTTACTCAGAGCAAATGCGTATTCGCCCGGAAGCCGCGAATTATGTTGCAAGTTGGCTGATGTGGCATGTATTGCCTTATATCGTGCTGCAGGTGTTTCCATGTGTGGTCTTGTGTATTTTTCGCAATTGTTCAACAATATAATTCCGTCGTGATTTGTGTATTGGTATCTAGTGCCTCATTATTATCATTTTAATATCTTATCGAGCGTTTATTTTTGTATTATGTTTCTCACAGTACAAAGAAAAGAAAATTTTATTGTGTTACAGAAATATTTAGAATTTTACGGCTATATTTCCTCATATATTTAATGACGATATGATAATTACTTAAATAATTGTATTGTCAAATAAACACATTTTCTGAATTGATAAATTTAACAAAATTACTTACATTTTATTAAAGATAATTAGCTCAACGTACGAGATGTTTTAAAATTTAATTACCGATTTTAGATATCTAAATCTTAATAAATACTTCTGTGTAATAAGATTAAGTATGATGCACGAAAATAATTATATGCAAAAATTTATACACTGTCAGAAAGTAACACTTTCACATACAAGAACAGGAATAACAACGCTCTGACAAAAAACCTTCTAAAGACGTCCTAAACGCATGTAATTTTCAGTTCCACGAGAAGCCAGAAAGGGGATAATAGCGGTGAATTTAACATTGTAGCAGAATAAATTAGCATAATTTTATCACGAATGCGACATTTAATCCGAGATACCGCAGGACGCAGTAATTTCTACGGCGACTGTATAATTTCCTAAATGCCTGCCGGAATTAAATGTTTTGCATACCAATGCGATAGCTTCTCCTCTTTAGATTGCAGAAGTTCGACACCTTGTAGAATTGAGTCTTCTTTTATCTTATAATGCCTTTTTAAGGTGTTGGAAAGATTCGCAATTAGGTTTTTAAATTACTTTCTTTCATAAAATTTGCATTTCAACTTTTTAAAAATATCGGTCATTTAAATATAACAATAATATTTTAACCATTAAACGAGCGAATGTATTTATGCAATATTGTAAAGTACTTCGTTTTATAGCAAATAACATACATAAAATATAATATACATAAAATATAATTATCATAATTACTTTTAATTTTAAAATGTATAGAGAGAGAGAGAGAGAGAGAGAGAGAGAGAGAGAAAGACAGGATATAAATTTAAACTTTGTAACAGAATAAATTAGCACATTTGAAATGTGGTTTTAATTAAACGATACAGTAATTCCTCTATGTTTGTAATTTTTTTGATACAACAATTTAAAAGATTTCTATTCTATTCTCATTCACATTCATTCATGTTTTATTTTAAGGTATGAAGATATTTTTAAGAACACCAGATTCGTATATATTCATATATTCAAAGAAATAATTTTAACAGCACAGCACAATCTTATTTAACTTTGCCCAAATTCAGATCTCTTTCATATCTAAATTGGTAATATCCCTAATGTTCAGGTGTAAGTACGCGAGATCGTGGGTCGGAGTTCATGCAAGTTTCACTTGGAGTTCATACACCCCTTTCAAAGACGAGATAAACCAATAAAGCAGTACGATAGCACCGAGGCAGGTGCAACGTGGGCGGTGAGTTACCGCATGGGTCACAGGTCATCCCGAAGCCAGGATCTGCCGTAATCCTTCTCACACCCGTACCACACTTTCTCGCCCTTCCTTCGCAAGGTAGGATTCACCTAACGACGCGATCAGGCGTCGAGAAATATCCGACGGGTTTCACGCGCGGGTAGATGCAAGGAGATACATGAGGAAGGCGTACACCCCTGAGTAAGTCGAAGTTTTTTTTACGTTACAGCGCCTTATCGAGAAATTTTCGACGAGTAGGCGACTGTAATTTTTAAAGTTGAAATCTTTTTAAAAATCGCAATTTTACGCAAAATTATTGCTTTTACGATGAAGGCAGAAATGTATTAGGTGTTGGAATTAATTCGTAGCGTTTTACAAGTGATGGGAAGTACTTTCATTAATGTATTTTTTAATGCTCATGTGAAATAAATAACATTCTTTCATTAAAAACGCTACGAATTAATTCCAACACCTAATATTTAACACAATCGTAAAGAAGAAAAAATAAACCTTTCCCTTAGTCGTACTTCCGCATGTCTCGATCGTTTACTTAATCAATTTTCAATAACATTCCATTACCCCAGCGCTATTTAGAAAGTAACAATGGACTTTCGTTTCAATTGATAGACTGAAGAATCGGTGATGGAGTTACTTGCGATCGAAGGGCGCACGAGATTCAGTTGAAAGAGAATTGCTGCACGGATTCTCACATAAGGAGGCTTGAAAACGGCGGTAAATCGTCTTTCTCTTCGCGCTACGTCATGCCTGCTTTGTGTTGCCCGAGTCACGTTCAGAATGGCCTAATGAATTTAAAATGACCGTGCGAGTTTTTCGTACGACCGAAAAACGGCGGATTCTCGTCGGCGGAAGCAACTTCCGAGAGTCGCGGGGACGAGGAGTCGGCAATTTCGACGAGCAGCGAAAGAGCGAAAGAGCGGACCTTCATCACATAAAAATGCAAATTTTCGTACCGTGTTGCATGGGCGCGCGGGCGCAAGGTTCTCGCCTGCCGGCTACTTTTTTGCTGAGGCCCCCCCCGGGCCTTTTTTTCTCGTAGAGGATATCCCGGCACACGCCATTACGGTTCGTCAGGTGCTTTTCGACGGAGCGCCGATTCCTGGCAAATTTACTTTTAATGATCGTCCGCCGACCGGCGTCACGTGAAAATTTAATTTGCGAACGCGCACGTCGCACGAAATCGGTAATTCGTCTCGGCAAAGACGAAAAGGTATAATCTTTACGACTCGTTAGTTTCCGGCAATGGGCCACTTGGACGCGCGAATAATTCCCTTCCACGTACGATTGCAAGATTTCTGTATTTTTTATTATGTGGAGATCGGATTCGAAACGTAAAATGAGAGAAAAATCCGTATTTTTCGCTTAATTAGGCATGTAATGTCCTGTACACATTGAAATTGAATGCGAGCTTCGATTCCAATTTTCAACTGCGTCCAAATTATTCCGACCGCGGCCGGCAGATGTAAAGCTATCTTGCCATCTAGGAATGTTACAATTTACATGCCCATCTCCGTGGTGACTTTTTTCACTTTAAAGCAGTGGAAACCGATTCGAGAGCTTGTTCTAACGATCGAATTGTCACGGTCGATTTATACCACCGAGATCACTATCAGATTGATATTTACTTTCATCTGTTTCGGAATGCAGCATTTAACTTAATTGCGTTAAAATGGGATTGACGCCGTAAAAATTTGATTTCGTGATTGCATCGTATGGAAAACATGAATATATGAAATCATTGACAATTTATCTTCATTATTAAATATTTTATGATATATAATATTTAAATATAAGTAGATGTAATTGAATCAATCGTTAATAAATATACACGCATCTCTAAGAGATAAAGTCACATCTATTTTGCATAAAAAGATAATTTTTAAAATAATTTTAATTATAATATATTCTAGAAAGGCGTGTGCAAAAAAATAAAAAACAAGATTCGATGATTCGTGTTAAGAGAGAGAAGAAAGAAATTCCATATTTTTACTTTACCGCTTATTTTCTTCGAGAGAAATTTCTTTCGTGTGCGTAATTCGCGTACTGTAATTATCCGTTCTAATTCCGAGATAATCGCTTTCTTCTCTCTTAAAGCAGAAGCCCTCGAGGCGAAATTTACCCGCATTCCGGCAAATCGTGCGCGGAGTCGATTAAATACGTAGACATTAATTGAGACATACGTATTTGCAGGAATTTGGGCGAACCAATCATTACCGTCTGCCAAATGCACTTATAATAGTGCCGTTTTAATTATCGCACGCAAGATCGGAGGTAGTGCCACCGATTTATCACCCACAGGGCAAACCTTGCCCGGCACGATGGACGTTTTCTTCGAAAGACTTTAACCGTCGGTTTGGCCGCTTTCATTTATTTATCTCTCTCTCTCTCTCTCTCATTCTTTCAAAATGGCTGCGAGCGCTTCTGATTCAACTGTAGCGTCCTCTGATTTTTATTTCTAAGAGAGTAATATAATTAACTAAATTTTTACGATTGACTCTGCATAGATTTATTTCTTCAGATTCGACGTTAAGATTACAGCACAGACCTTTGTGTAACGCATAAGAAAATCATTATCAGTCATTATATAAAGCATAAGAAAATCATGATCAGTCTTTTATTCCATGGAAAGGAAGAAAATGAAGAACTTTGAATAGTTAACATTTCCCTATGTGTTATGCAAGATTCTATTCCCGCCCTTAAGGCCGCAACACAGATTTTTGTATAACGCATTACGCTTAGTGCGTAAGCGAATCGACGAATTAAGTTCTCTATTCTTAGAAAGTATATAAAAATTAGAGAAATGCTATAATATATATAACGCATACTATAGTATTTTCCTAATTTTTCATGTGCGATGCTTTTCGAGAATAAGAGCCCAGAATCCTTCTTTTCTCTCATTTCACAATAAAATGGGAAAAGAAGAATTTTTATTGATTGATTCTTTTATTACATTATGTATTATGCAAAAGTCCGTGCTGCGACTCCATTACATTATATCTCTCCTTAGATATTTTTGTTTCCAAATTTTGATGCGACGTAGTGAAATTATACGCTTTGAAAAAGATCGAAGAGCTGACACAGTGATAAATCACAACGAACTCGTTGGGGCAGATGACAAATTAGCCTCAGAGTCATGAGCTACACAGCAGGGGTATAATAATATAATTATAGAACTGTAAGGTTCTTTCGATATTTCAGTTTCAGCTTTTTACTGTTCTCTACACCAAAAATCACTCGATAAGCGTGGTTGATTTACTGATATTTTTTATCGCGATATTTCACAGATGATATTCAATATCGGTGTCTCTGTAGTATGAAAGAGATCATTTTATGGATGAAGTTTTGCAGGAGACGAATGAGATGGTTACACGTCAGGATAATTATATGCAAGACATATAAGACTGGTTTGTTATATAAATTACAAAATTCAATTTCTTAAAAAGAAGACGAAGTCGCATGATCTTTTCTTTCGCAGAAAAACTCATTTCTTTAAAAACTCATTTATTTCACATTGAGTGAAATAATTTTAATTAAATATTTGGTTATATGTAACAATCGAAAATAATTTTATTTTTTTTTAAATTTAATAAATATTACCAAACACATAAAATATAACTAATCGTTTGATAATAAATATTAAATATTTAGAAGAGTAAAATTATTTTTTATCATATTAACTAAACATTTAATTGAATTTCAACAGAGGTAGTTATTACCAGATTCTTTTTTCAGTATAAGATATTTTGATTAATTATCTAAATTACACTTAGCAATGATTCAATACCTTCTTTCAACTTTTTTCAAGCTTTCGGCCTACGTCAAATATGAGGTAAATGCACCAATATAATTGGTTGCGTTCAGCAGAGAAAGCTAACTGATTAGTTTGCTCTGCTGAATGCAGCTAATGAAACAGAAAGGACAGTATGCGAGGTATGTAGGCAACGCAATATAAGAGATTGTAGATAATCTAGTATGCAAAAGTGCACGCATAAAAGCAAAGCGACTGAACCGCCTTGCGTAAGGACAATAAATATTTCGATCAGCGCTCTGTGAGGTGTCAGTTAGCATCGCGGCAATGCAACCGAGACATGGCGGCGGCGATTCGCAAAGAACACGTCCACTATCCTTCCACTTTTCGGCTCGCAACTAAAGTATGTCTGCCTCCGGTGACAGGCACCTGCAGCCATCTAAAGGTAGATATCCTCTCTCGCGTACCCTTTTGTCGGGGATTTACATATCTCCAGGATGAGGTCTAGCCAATGGCAGAGTTTTGGCAGAGAGTTGCGAAAGGAAGAGAGAGTTACGAAATGTTCTAGATGGCGAGATTCTAATTAGCTGCTAGATAGACTTTAAGTAGAATGAAATTTTTGGATATTGCGAAGGTCTGATCTATTTCATAATATTTTTTACATTGAAATTATTAATGCTACGTTGAAATCATTATAGACAAGTGTGCAAGATTAATTGAAAACTTTAATAATTTAATCCAATCAAATTATTGCATAGTGATTGAATATGTTTGTGTATCTGTATACTGTCGTAATTATTATTGAATAATGTTAAACGCAATCGATCTTGGACCATTAAAAAAATTCATAAAGCTGTTCTTCCTTTTGATTGACTAACGACATTGACAAGCATGCTATCGGTGTCAATCATTCACAAAGCACTTGCGTGACCATGGAGATAAAGACGCTTGCAGCCGATAAATTATGTCAATTATATATTATGATCACTTGTTTGCGTGCGAACGTGGATATACATTCGATCGGATCCATTCTGTGACTCACACCGAGGACTTCTTCAGGAGGAGCATCAATAGTAAGGTCGTTTTCAGGACTCTGGTAATTGGATGAGTAAAACTACATGACACCTTAAGGGTTACACCGTCTCGATCTTCGCTCTCGTTGCGGGCCCAGAGCCATCGTAAAGAGTGGCTGCCACCATCGTGGGCATCAGGAATCCTCAGTCAGTTCCTCGTGCGTCCAGACAATAAATCTAGTCCTTCGGTGGGTAATTGGGTTCACTCGCTGAGATCAATCCGATACTGTCTGCAGCGTGTCCGTCTGTCCATCCGTTCGCCGCTTAGCTCCTGTCCTTCCAACATTCTGTGCCGTCTCTTCTTTTATTCCGTCCGCTTCGGATGTCCACGTCCTTTCCGTTCATAGGGACTCCGCTGGAATTTCAGCTTGGTGTTTAATTATTCTGTCCTTGTATCTCTTGTATACGATGTGATTCCAGTAATTGTCGAATCATAACTCGGCGCGCACACCAAAGACATAAGATTCCTCGGTATTATTAAATAAGTTTCTTTTGGAAATGAGATATTGACAATCGCGAAATGCAGTATATTTATCATGGACATTGGGCAAATATTAACGAAATTGACAGTTACTCTTTGTCAGAAAATGTACAGTAAGTACCTGTGTAAACTTTTTATTATACGCGAGTTTCGAATTGAACAAAGATCGTATATGCAAAACATCGAATTTCCGAGAGTCTTCAAGGGTTCGCGGCAAACTCGCAGAGTTGCAAAGACCTGCCGATCTGTGGGAGTCAGTTCGAGTCTGGCTATAAATCTGAATAATAAATGAATCCCGACGGCCTCTAAGAAGTCTCCGACTCAGCAAGAAGAGAAGGTTTAAAAGACGAATTTACGACGATACCGCTCATGAAGCTTTACGAAAAAAAAAAGAAAACAAAACATAGAAAGCGACGCATGTAATATTTAAATTACTTTACAGGACTTTATGATGAATAATATTATTTGTTCTCTATCTCCTTCAAGTCGTTAACATTTTCTTCAATTTTCTTTAAATTTACGAATTCTTCTTATCGGATATCAGACGGGTACTTTATTTTCCAGTCCTTCATTATCTGAGTAGTTTGTTCCCAGTTGTTCCCACTATTCTCGCCGAGTAACCGATGTCATGAAAACCGGGAATCTCGACCCGTACGAATTCTCAACATTCTGTGGCAGAGAAAGCTACTTTTCTTCTTGTAGGGGACTCTTGAACTTCAAAATCTCACTCAATGATCTTCTATCCTAAATCTCTGAGAATCACCGACACCTGCCTTTGTTCGTGAGACTATGGGCGTGGAGGGGTGCGTATGGATTTATTTATGCCCACGAACCTCCCTAATGAATTTTCGTCCGCGGTGTGAAATTTCGTCGATTTCATAATTGGCTCATTTATCTTCCAGCCTACAATCAGCAAACCTCGAGCGAAAACCGCGCACTGGGTAATTATTTCGTAATCCCTTACGACTTTGTCTGGTTCTACCTTGTTGTAATTAACCCCTCAGAAAATATATGGCGCATTTTCGAATTATTGTTTCTATACGTAACCACACAGCGTAGCCGTTTACGCACTCTGTTCCCGTAGATTGCCGATATATAATGCTAATCCTACTGCCGATCCTAGCGCGCAACGATAAATCATAATCCATTTAATTCGCTAAAGATAGAGATTAAATCTCTCTTCTTTAATCTCCTTTCGTAAAGATTTCTCACTCCTAGCGTAATTCTAGTGTGCGTAGAATGTTGTCGCGCTATGTGTAATATTCGCGATTTTTTATTAACTTAACTTTTACGCGACTTTTACGCGCGTTTTTGTACGGAATTCATGCGATGCATGAATAAAACGGATCGTAAGTCGGTGCTCATCAAAGATACTGACGTTGAAATGAATGTGCAAGATGTATAAATGTGATGAGATGTGCGATATAGGAGCCATGGATGTGTTACCGTTCGTGCGGCAAACAGCTGTCGAAACACAAGGAGACACATACTTTGTCTCTCGCTGACAGCAATTATTCCTATATATATATCAGTAATTATTAAATTACTCATAACGTATTTAACTATTGTGCGATAATAATATTTATTTAGTTTTATTTTATTTATATTTGTAGTTTTATTTTATATATATTTATAACTTTTTCATACAATCTGAAGTTTATATAAAACATTGTTACATGTCCCTTGATTCTACCTTTTTAATACAAATTAAAAGTTTTGACATGAATGTTTATTGCAATAACTATGATAATCAATGTTTCAGTAATCATACAGTAAAAAGTTAAGATTGTATTTAGTAACACATCATGTACCGTGCAGATATAATGGCAGCTGGAAGAGATGAATCATATGAATGGATGTGGGAATATTTTAATAAATTAATCAACAATAGAATAAAGTGCAAATATTGTGGAAGATATATGAGGATATATGAAAATTCCTATTCTAAAAAAATAAGATATTACAATAAGCATGGAATATATAATGAAGAAGAATTAAGGTGAGAAAACGGCAACGATCTGATATAAATATTTTAATGAAACAAGCAGTTATATGTCGCAAAATGTACATTATGCAGCTATTCATTTTGTCATGTGTATAAACCACAATTAAAGAACTATCTAAAACAGAACCGTTTACAAGAAATAATAGCTGCGATGCAAATAGAGAGATTGCAAATAATTCGTTATCCGAACATTTCACAATCCGTTGGGAACATTTTCTAAATGTCTGAAATTTGTGAAAATTCAATTCGTGAAATATGATCATTAAAACATATATGCTGCTGTTGCCTTTGATTAACCATAACCTATATTATAAAACCTATATTATAAAATTGTTGCTAAATTTTATATCATTTGATCTATAGAACGCAAAGAATGTCTCTTAAGCAGCATCTATGCAATACGACATAGGGATGATAAACATTTCTAACAGCATTACTTACTATTCATCTTGTCTATTAAAATTTTTATTCTAATAATGTAATTAATAAAAATCATAAGTGCTTCTTTGAATAAAAAAGATTATATTTCTCAATTAAACATTCGAATTTATGGTATTTTAAAACAATAAACTATTCGAAAGTATAATTAATTCCGAGGATAATGATGACGTATCTTAAAAAGTTCGATATTTCGGACTTTATATCGTGATATATTCGTTTAGAGTATGTAGATAATAAAAACACTTTAAAATTATATAACAGCTCTTATTTATCCTATTGAATTTTATTCTACCGAGCCAAACAACATAATTATTTTACAGTTTTTAATTATGAATTAATTTGAACCCGAATTGGTCCATTGAGACTACTCAGAATCGAACTTCTGAGTATTCTTAATGATCCCATAATCTCGGATGCTCGCAACTCACCGATTCGTATAAAAATAGGGGGTTTAACTAGTTACACTTGGTGCGAGACACCGTGTCTTTTGATAACTTATTATTATCAATTAATTATCAGAAAATTAGGAATTGTAATATATTAATAAATATGATAATTTAATATCCCGACTTGTGTTACATATTATTACTTATCAAGCTTTTTGTATCAAATTATTTTTCTCAAAAATACGACAAAGATAAATGGCGCAAATATGTTTTTCACGTATTACATTTTCATGAAAACCGCATAATGCAAATCATTTAAAACTTTTTGGAGTAAAAAGGTTTGAATAATAATGTTGAGGAAATAATATCGAATTAATATAAACGAATGTTATTTAATAATCCCTTAAAAACGTATCAAATGTTTACATAAATCACATCGCCGGAATGTGATTATATTTATACAATTATTTTTTCTCTCTTACTTTCTTTCTCTTATACTCCTGTCTTCCTGTATTCTGCAATGATTTCATATGCTACGCACGTATCTGTCGATACTTATAAACGCTCGTCGATATCGTGTAATGCATTTGCAACGAGCTGGACAGAGCTTACAAACAAACAACGCGCTTAAAATCATGTTTTTAGATGAAGCGCGCGCAAAAGATACCAAAGTTATCGTTGAAATAGAAAACTACCGATTGAATGAAAATAATCAGCCATGATTGTGAAAAAGAAATAATTTAAAAGAAATTTAATTGACGTGTTAGAAAAATTTAAAAAATTTTAGAAAGCTACCCTGATAATTTCGAGGAAATGTTCGATTCTTTCTTTATAGAAAACATTCAATTAACGTAAACTGCGATCATACTCGCAGTGTCAACATAACACCGAATAACACTATATGCTGCAATTATCCCGTTTGTTACACGATTTCGGTACATTAACAAGATCACACTCATTGCCTGTGGTCCGGCCTCTCAGACCTTCGAAAGCGTGATAAGAAATGCGCCTTTCGTAGTCGGCATCCGGTGAGAACGAATCTCCTCCTGACTCACCTCCGCTCTTTTCACGGTCCTCGAAGTCGCGGGGGACTTTCTTGCCAGGCCACGAATATCGTCGGCTCGTGTACGTCGGCATGTTTTGCTCTTTAGGAATCATTAGCTCCGGCTTTCGCGGCTAATTCAAATTATAATTTCTACGCCGCGAAGCCGCCGACCGGCTCCATTCCTTCTCATCAAAATACCATGGCGCACACGCCGTACAACGCGCAGGATCTACCGGGCTTGCAAAAAGCAGAATTAACTTTTACTACGAGAAAAAGCGCGACCGCCCGTTTTACGCGGTCCGAAGAGCTCTGCGGCTGATTTCTTTTCTTCACGCTTGCGCGGCGACAGCGTCAAGAAAGATGAAATACGTTTTTTCTTTAGTGCGTACTTTCTTTTCGAAAGGCTACTGATTTTCAATAGAAGAATTTTGTACTTTCTGAAATTATTATTAATTAATGTTTGTTAAAGCGAAATATGTATATCTACTATTTTAATATTGATTGTACACTACGCTATTATAAAGATTGAACTAATATTTCATCTTGAACGTAAATGATATGAGCGCTTTTTATTCGAATAAGAATATTTTCCAAATATTATTACTGATTACAACGTATTAAATAATTAAATTAATGTTTAATGTATATGTTGTTAAATATAATATATCATTATGCGAGAATTTTGTTAACCAAAGTTAAAATATTTTGAATATTCGAATATTATTATTTCTATATGGAGAAAGAACGATTTTGCTGAAATATCTAAATATTTAAGTAGATACAGATTTAAAAATAATTTTATTGAATATTAAAATAATTATGTAGAAAAAAACAAACGTAATAAAACAATGTTATAAATAATTTTGATATTCTAGGCTTCTACATAATAATTATTTTGATCAATTTTTTTCAGCAAAATTTAAACTTTATTTTTAACCTATATCTAATTAAATTTTTAGGTATTTCAGCAAAACCATTCTTTCCATTTATTTTTTCTTTTACAAAAAAAAGATTTATTTTTTGTAAATAATATATTACTTTTATGTCATCAATACGCATCATTAGATTTTTATTACAAGTCATTAATAGAATCGTCGAATTAAAATTATAATATTAGTAAAAAATAAAAAATAAATTTATACATTTGCAAAAAGTGTATTTATTTGCTAGAATCTTTATAGAAGAGCACCACTTCTCCGTAGCACACTTCGTCAGAGATTCTTTGTCCGAAGGAATGCAACTGACCCTTTCCTTCTTCTCTGCTCAACTCTCGTGTCCTCCCACCACCGATGCAGCTGCAGTCACGCGTGGCACGCTCTGCACACGTGGATCGCGCGTTTTCTAACTCGTTCGAGCTCGACTCTCTCCGGATGCACTCGCGAGACGATGCCTACCACGTGTCCCTCGTCCCGAAGACTGAATCCCACGAGCATTCGCTCTCGTACCGTGCGATTCATTATCAACACGAGAAGTCGCTCGTGTATCATCACGTCGTGCAATTAAGCCGATCACGCGAATGACCTCTAGTAACGACTCACGTTCATTTAATATTTGCTCGGTTATTTTGGTCAAAATTTTGATTACACGGTACACTACCATGGGAACGATCGTTATTCCACATTGCAGAGGTAATGCGATATATTGCTTTTGACAACATATCGCAATTAGATATCATAAAGGCAATAATATAGATAACGTAGAAGCGCGTTATTAAAACATCGTAAATTATGGAAATTACAGTTAGAATTATTTTGTTTTTTTTTCTTGACAAAGAAAGCATTTTTAATAATGTGTTTGCCGTGGTGGTGTAACGAGTATTTTTACAATTAAGGAAGATTGATAATTATTATTTCTCTTTAAAATTAAACCTCATCGCGCAATTTGTTTTGAATCCACCGTAGGCAGCTTTGTGCGATAATACTGAAGTTCGGGCTTTTTCTCAATGCAAAATAATACAATACTAATGAGAGCGTATACAAAACCTTCTGAGATTTATGTTCCGAGACACAGTTGCGTATATTTCACCCTAATTCATCATCATTCGAGCTTCCGAAAAGGCTGGCGGTTTATCATTCCTCGAAAAGCAATTAAGAATCCACCCCCTTCGGTTAAACTCCGACGCCCTAATTGGATGCAGGACATATCCTATTAATTTCTCTTATACCGGTCCATTTGACTAATGAATCTATGGCAGCCAATACCCATGGAGTTTCTACTCGATACGAGAAAATGCACAACCCATTCGTTACAATAAATAAATTAAAATCTAATGAATGGCCAAATCTATTAAACAAGTTATAGAGTTATAAATTATATTAGTTTAAAATTATTTAAATTATTTTACGAAACTGTAGCATATATTTTCATTATTATATTACGAAATGTAGTTACAATTATTTTGTAATTCTACGCGGGCATATAAAAAAGTAAATTGCTGCAGAATTTATAACGGTGTAACTATTGCAATTAGGATTCCCCTGGCAATCGAGTATCACGAACATTTCGAAACTAGAAAAAGTAGAGCGCCGTAATTACCTCTGAAATTACGAAAAAATAACAGTTGCTCAGTTTAGATCGTAAAATTGAGCTAACGAGAAGCGCGGCAAAAGAGCATTCATCATACACTATAAAAAAGGGGGATCTAAATGTGAGTAAATGCGACGGATACAAGTTGTTATGCGTTTAATTTTTGGCCACACACGAATAGACCTATAATGCTTAAAAAAAAAACATTAGGTTAGAGAATTATGTAGGAGACAATATAGAACGTTTAAATCCTAAGTTGACATCATTAATTTAAAAAAAATAAGGCGTAGATCTATGACGCGCGTAAAAGAATCAATCT
Source organism: Acromyrmex echinatior (assembly GCF_000204515.1). Next base: position 1,227,332 of record NW_011627191.1, read on the forward strand.
AGCTAATAAATATTTTTACAATAAAATAATGTAAAATATCAAGTCATATAATTAATATATTGTATGTATATGACATACGACATGTTACACAAAGACATGGCGTTTACTAAAAGGTGAATGCTTTTCCATCCTTGCGCAATTATAATAAGTGGATATCTCGATATTTCCTGGGCACCTAACTGTACTAACATAACAGAATTCATTTCTAGAAAATAAAAATGTTATGTCCTGAGTACCTTTATTTCCATTTATGTCTAATCAGATATAGATGCTTATCAGAAGTAATGTAGATGTAAATTATATTAAATATTAATAATAAATCAAACAAATATGTGGAAATTTTCAATCATAGAAAAGAACAACTAATATCCTCGAGTAAGAAGTGAAATCTGTAGTACAAGAAGATATTGATGAAATGCATTTTTGGAAAACCTATAAAATATCTTATGAGAACTTTTTCAGTCTTGATTGAAATAATTTTTCATAAAATGAAAAATACATCTTTCTTTGTTCTTATAAATTATTACTAAATTATGAAAACTACTAGATTAAATTGTAAATTATTGAATTATTTTGGAAAATTACTTTTGCATGCATAATACAGCAGCAACGCAAAGTTTAATAACTAACCGCTGAACATAAATTGACATTAACATTATATCAATATTATAATAATTTTCTATTGTACAATGTAACTGTTATGTACAACATATGCTATATTGTTATATTGTTGAAAATTACAATATTGATACAATGTACTGTTAGTTCATATTTAACAGGTAAATAATTATATTTTATTCGATATATTGAATTAAATGAAATATTAAATTGAATATTTAATCAGATTTATTTCTTCTTTTTCATTTATCTTCACTTTTATTATTTAACAATCGGTTTCACATTTTATTCATTCATTTTTTATATTTATAGGATAAATATCTATATATAAAAATCAATATATATATATATATATATATATATATATATGTGTGTGTATATCAAGTACGTACACATGATGTCTGTATCCTTATCTACATATTATATAATTTATTAGTTAGATTTATTATATAATATTTTTTTAGTTTAATTATATTTATTTTTTAAAACAAAATTTAATTACCCGATCGCGAAATCTATTTAAGTGTCATTTTATTTATAATAATTTAATTTTTCAATTTATCTACATTTATTGTCTTTACCTATACAATCCCTACCTATCCATATACTTGTCCTACCTACCCGTATTTTCATTTATTCGTGCCTATTCGCGTATCCTATCTCTGTTCATATATTTCTACTTCGTATATTACTTCATTAAACACTGCGAATATAATACGTTAATGACTGTGTTCAGCAAAGAAAGCAGCTTTGCAAATGTTGTAAAATTCTTCAACATGATTGATTCTTGCTTTAGGTTCTTATGAATTTAAATGAACTAATGATATTAAAACAAATTTTACAATAATTGCAAAACTGCTTTCTTTGCTGAATGCAGCAGCTAATGCCTAACCATATCTTATCGTATACTGATAAATTCAGAGAGATTACCTAATTGGGATCGTATTAAATAAATGAGCAATAAATGATAATAATTAAAATAGACTTTTAATTTTTAAAATACAAAAAATTAATAAATAACAAAGCTAATGAAAACCATTGCGGATAATGAAGTGCAATTAGAATTTGTAGATTAAAAAACCTACAAAACTTGCGCATCATTATCTGCACTAGCTCTCATTAGCCCTGTTATTTGTTAGTTATTGTATTTTAAATCAACAATATAGAACTCGCAATTTGCGAGTAAGTTGCCCTCCCGAATAATCAGAATTTATCTATATATATATCTTTCAAAAAGTTAGATTGGTATTACACACCAGCACCCACTTCATTCAGATCCTCGTCTATTTTCTGGCCAATATTCTGGCTTAATATGCCAGAGATCGATAGGAAGGAGAAATATTCCTTTTTGCTGCCGACTAAAAGCATAAAATTTTACGCCTCTATATGATGCGCGAAACACGAACGCGTCGCGAAGGGGCCACCATATTAATCAAATTGATTAAATATTAATTATCAAATAATAATAATTTTATTAATACATGTGTGTGAATAAATTCATTCTTTATTCGCGTCTATTCGAAACTAAAAATAAAAGTATTTGACTAAAAATAAATCTAAAAATAAATTTAAAAAAATGAGGGATATTTTCAACATTTTGATTTTATAAATCTCAAATATTGTGAAATTAGATCAAATTTCTTAATATAAATTTTACACAATATAAACAACAAAACTTTAAATTAAATATAAACCGGAAATTATTAAATCGATTACTATCCCAAAATTTAAGGCCCATGTACGTATTCTTAACGATTCGAACGATTCGTTGCTGAATCTCATCTCAAAACATGCAGAGAGATAAGAAATTCAGATAAATGATGTAAGATCCAAAAGGGAGATAATTTTCTTTTACATTAATAAATATCGTATATCGTTTATGTTTTAAATTATTACAATCATTTTCTGTATAATTTATTATTTCAAAATTAAGTATTTTAAAAGATGCAAAATTCCGAACACGATTTTTTAAAATAATTCAAGATAAAATTCTTTTATTTCTTGACACAATAAACCTATATTGGATCTTACATCATGTTGTCACATTGGTATAAAATCCAGTTACTACATATGGATAAGTTATAAAAGTTTAGGCTAAAGTAGGTGCATTTAGTGCAATTTAGATAAAATGTAGTAACAATTAATAATTATAAAATTTTTTATAAAAAAGTGAGATTAATAAATGCGCTATATTAAAATATCTGTTATTTCATTAATAACAAATAATATACAATATATACAAATAATAAGTGTGAAGCAATACAAAGAATATCTTTAAACACAGTATGCATTATATCCATATATGTATATCGCTTTTCTCTGCACCAACTTAAATAAAATTTAATCCTGAATGAATATTTGAAAATAGATAGAAAGAATAATAAAACAATACTTATTGTACTGTAACAAACACTATTCTATATTATAATATCTATAGACAAAAAAAACAATTTCATTTACTCTAATTATCTTTTTATATACATATGTTCTTTATATTTTTTAATTTACTGTATTTCATTTATTTAAAAAATACGAATACGAATACTTTATTAATTTTTGTTTTTACTTCCAAGTGTGTTAAGACGTAATATGCAAGGTGTTTGATAATTCTGTTGACAACGCTCGTAGGTACTGCGGACTAAACTGAGTCGGAAAGTCTTATATCATTTTGCAATAATTAACAAGATATTAATAATCACTCAATATTGGTTTTCAATAATTTTATATTCAAATATCATTAACTTTAACAGAAAAACAACAAGAGACAAAAATTGTTAATTTTCTCCTTATAAAGTTCTAAAATTTTTTTCAGAATTTTTTAATATCGTATTTTCTCACATGTTGGTAAAAATACTTGCCAATGAAAAAATGCAATACTAAAAAGTTGACAAAAAATTCTGAAAAAAATCTTAGAGCTCTTTGAGAAGAAAACAAACAATTTTTTCTGTAAAACTGATAGTATGATCAATAGATTATCGCAAGAGTAACAAGATATTAATTATTAAATAGTGGCGAATATTGATCTTCAATTTCGGCACTATATAATAATTAATATCTTGTTACTATTGCGAAAATTGCAAAATGGCAGAAGACTTTTCGATTCAGTTTAGTTCTCTCTACCTGCCCATGAAATATTTGGCGATTATTTTTAGACACCCTCTTTATGTATATATATATAATATATTCGCGTATATAATATATAATATATTCGTGTTAACATATGAATTTAGAAACA
>NW_011627192.1:7057-26383 GCF_000204515.1 Acromyrmex echinatior
TGAATTTCATGCAAAAAAGGGACCGCGTTGACATCGCCAAAGACATGATTTCCAAGACTGAATCCGACCCAACATTCATCATTACTGGAGACGAGACGTGGGTTTATGAGTACGACACGCAATCCAGACATCAGGCGAGTGAATGGAGAGCTCCAAATGAGCCAAGACCAAAAAAACTACGTCGTTTTCAGTCGAAAAAGAAAGCGATGCTCACGGTTTTCATGGATTACAACGGTATTGTACATCACGAATTTTTGTCAGAAGGTCAGACAGTTAGGAGTTAATAAGGAGTATTATTTGGGCGTTATGAGACGTTTGCGTGAAGCAATTCGCCAAAAAAGAAAGGATTTGTGGGTAAACAACTCGTGGATTTTGCACCATGATAACGCACCGTCGCACAGTGCCATCATTATCCGTGAATTTTTGGTCAAGAACAAAATGAATACCATCCAACAGCCATCGAATTCACCCGATATGGCTCCCTGCGATTTTTTTCTGTTCGATCGAGTCAAAAAACCACTGCGGGGAACGCGTTTTAACAGCCGAAAGGAGGTAATGGAAAAATCGAAGACGGCTCTGATGGCTATACCAATAATAGAGTTCTAGAAATGTTTCGAGAGCTGGATCAAGCGCTGGCATAAGTGCGTTGCAGTCGCTGGAGAATACTTTGAAGGGGACAATATCACTTTTGATGAATAAACTTGTATTTTGAATTTTCTGAATGAATTCCGGAAACTTTTTGATCAAGCTAGTATGTTTATGATTCTGATCACTTATAACCGTTTCGTACAACGTTTTCATCTGGAATTTCGCACATCACGTATTTTCGAATAAACGCAACAACTTCTTCATCCGGAAATTTTCTTAGCACTGGATCATCTTTTATACAAATCATATAATGTATATGCTGGATTGTCTCTATTTTGATATTCCAGTATTCGCCAGAAATAGTAAATGATAATCTCCTATTGGGTTGTCGGACTAACAAATAAAATCAATCATGGCTTTAATTATAATTTAAATTTTATACGAATCTAGATACGTACTTACAGGATCGTATGCGATTGGTTCGCCTAATTTCTGTTTATCAGGATTCATGTTTCGTAAATATTCACCCAAATTGGACCATTTCCATTCACTAGGACTCAAAGTTAAAAATCACGTTACCGGACCATAATACAAAATTATGCATTTGACAATTGGACGGTTGTCGCCACAATTAATCCGTATTTCTTAGATTTGCAAAAATACTCATTCAATTCGATTCCAATTGTTCGTCTTTCAATTCATTCAAGTATCTATCAACAGTGTATCTCTCTCGTCGATTAGCAACCATCGTAATATAATTGATATCATTTTTCAATTATCGGTAATTAGCATCATTGAGAAGAAAGAACATATTGTAGATTTAATCTGAATCTACTGTGACTGTGTTTTGACATTAATCGCGTTCTGACAAATAAATAATCCGGCAATGCAAAGTTTTTATTTTTCCGTTGTCCATTGATACTCTCGGGATATAAATCAGGGAAACATGACATCCAGATATTTATAACGATTATAAGTTTTCTTTAGATATACACTGTTGGCGTTTATTAGAGTGTGTGTGGCTTGTTATCAGTCCGTTGGCTTTGCTGCGTGACCGCGGCGTGTTAGCAACGTGTCGTGTCGCTGATGGGATCCACCGAAGGGGAGGATATGCGCGCGACTATGCTGCCTGCGTGTAACCGCCGCGCTTCTCTCTGGCGGTGTTCTGGAAGATTCCGCGATCTTCTTGCGGTGAACACGTACAAGACCGGTGCAAAAACTATTTTTTATTCTTTGACCTGATAGTATACATGAGTGCAAATCTAGAAATAATAAAGTATGTTATATCAAGGCAAGGTTTTATCTTTTATTACGCGCAGCCAATTCCTTCGGACAAGAAACAAGGCATGAGACTGATTGACACAAGTCTCCAACAAAGAGAAAATGGCACTCCACATAGCGCAACGGGGACACCATGGTCCTCTCCCTTTGATCTTACGAGCCGGATACGCAGGTATCACATTCACATGCATATTACATTTTTTATTCTGAGGCTACGTGCAAGCGTATAAGCACACGACAAGTATTCACAAGTCTTATTTCAGGCATAGACATTGCGAGGTAAGAAAGTTTTTATTTATTCACAAGAACGCATTAGGCGCATCATATTCAATAGGCATCGTCATATCGAGATCTTTGCTTTCGCTCATAAGAGCCGCCATATTGTCGTTCGTTACTTTCGCTCACAAGAGCCGCCATATTGTCGTGCATCACTTTCGCTCACGGGAGCCGCCATATTGTCGTGCTTCACTATCGTACATAAGAGCAGCCATACTGCATGCTATCACTCACGCTCACAAGAGCGGCCATTTTATTAGAAGGTGCTAGATTCGTGCCGGCACAGGTGGCCATTTGCATCTTCATAAAACCTTACATTTCATTGGCCAAGCTGTCATATTGAAATTTTATAACGGCTTTGCGTTGCTACGTAGTCAATATCACGCATTACATTTAGCGTTTTTTCATAATGGAAACACTTCCATTGCAGATGCAAAACTTAAGAGAGCTCATATAAAGTCCGCGGTTACACGATTAAAGACGTTTATCGACAATTTCGACGTCAGTTGCAGATCTCAGCATGGTCTCACTGAGCGTAAGCAAAAATTATCGGAGTTGTGGAATCAATTTAAAGCAGCTCAATTTCGTATAGAGATTCTTGAAAACGCAGATCTCTCGATCACCGACAAAAGAGTTCTCTATGAACAGCACGCGCAACAGCGCGAGTTTTGAAGCCTCTTATTTTCAGTTAATGGCTTGTTATACTGCTCTTATTGAGCGGAAAAAAATGCTTCTCCGTCAACTTTATCAAATGGACAAGCGGAAAGATCGCGCGAAACGCGTGTTAAATTGCCTAAAATCGATTTGCCAATTTTTACAGTAGCGTATGATGATTGGTATTCCTACAGGGATACCTTTGAACAATTAATTCATTCAAATGATGATTTAGCGGACATCGAAAAATTTCATTACCTGAGGTCTTCCTTAAAGGACGCGGCCTCTGACATAATTAAGTCTATAGAGACCATTGCAGCCAATTATCATGAAGCATGGGCGGCGGTCAAGGAACGTTTCGACAATCTGAGATGGATTGTACATGTTCGCGCTTTGTTCGAAGTATCAGCTGTATGCAAAGAAAATCACAGCATGACTCGCGAATTGTTAGACACTTTTCTTAAACATTTGCGCACGCTCAAGGCCCTCGGAAGGCCTACTGATTATTGGGATGATTTAATTATTCATCTTATTATTTCTAAGTTAGATGTACTCACTAGCACGGCGTGAGAATTAAGCATCAAAGGAAAAGAGCTGCCAGATTTAAAGAGCTTAATAGAATTCTTGACTCTCCGATGCCAAGCATTGAAATCAGTACATGGCAAATTTCATAATAACGTAACAACTAAGCATAATAACAATTACATCAAAGCATAATAACAATTCAAGGTCCACGTCTGTCGCAAATGTCGCTACATCCAATCTTTCTTGGGCTATTTCTAAGGAAAATCATTCCACATATTGTAAAGAATTTTTCAATTTATCGGTTGAAGATAGAATTAAGGTCGCGAAAAAAGCGCATTTATGTCTCAATTGTTTAAGATCGAACACGCATCAAGCGAAAGCATGTAATTGAGGTATGTGTCGAAAATGTAGCAAAAAGCATAACACATTGTTACACATAAGTACTCCGAATAGTTCAAATACTTCGCAATCAAACACACAGGCAGCAGGTCAAGCAACCAATCTTCCACTCCCCGTCGCCACGCAATGTACATCAGGTCATCGTTCGTTAAATATTTTACTGTCTACCGCAATTATCCATGTATACGATGCCAATAAAATCATTCGTGTCGAGCATTACTTGACAACGATTCTCAAATGAATTTCATAACGAAGGAGCTAGCAAATCGCTTGAAGCTCAGGGAGCGACCTCTTGATGTATCAGTGACGGGAGTTATGGATGAAGTAATCCATGCTAATAAGGTAGTCAATCTTTGCGTTAAATCACATTTTAATAGGTTTTCCGAAAAAATGGACTGCGTGGTGCTTCCAAAAATAACGCAACAGTTGCCACAGCATTTCATACCCATGCAAAGTGTGTCGATTCCAAAACATATAAAACTCGCTGATCCTAATTTTAACGTACGCAAACATTGATATGTTAATCGGGGCTGAGTCCTTCTGGAGGCTCATTTGTGCGGGTCAGATCAAACAGTCAAAAAATCAGCCGACTTTGCAAAAGACACACTTTGGATGGATCATTTCCGGTATCACACCAAGTGACATAACCGGATCGGTTCCTTCTGTTAATTTTCATTTAACCTCACTCGATGACTTAAGACTTACATTAAATCGGATTTGGGAGGTGAAACATGATACCACTCCTAAATCATTTTCTCTTGAAGAAAAGGCCTGTGAAGAGGCATCCCTGCAAGCCGTAAAGTGAAATTTAGAAAGTCGTTTTATCGTTAAATTGCCAACAAGGCAAGACAAGCTGAATGAATTGGGAGAATCCAAGGACATCGCTCTGAAACGTTTCAAATCGTTGGAGAAGCGGCTCATCGCTCAACCTCGCATGTATGACGAATACAAGAAGTTCATGGATGAATACATTCGTTTGAATCACATGAGGGAGGTGACTAGTGATACGATGTTAAGCCAGGGCTCTCCAACTTTCTATCTATCACATCATGCTGTGCAAAATGAAACGAGCTCCACTACCAAGTTCCGGGTGATATTTGATGGCTCATGCAAGATCACGACCGGACTATCTTTAAATGAGTATAATTGAACTCAGGCGTATGGTAATGGACCCACGTTTCATCCATCGTCACAAAACGTCGAAAAAAGTTCGCTCGATTACGCTGCAACAACGCCAAACCGGCCGTTGAATCATCAACGCACTACTATTTTTGATCGATGATCAGCAAACGCGGCACCCATCGTGCCGATAGCTTTTTCATCTCCAAAACATCGTGCAGAATGTATCCCGCTCGTTCTTTTGAGATGCCCATGGCCTCAATTAACTCGCGCAACTTCACTTTACAATAACTCAAAACGATTCGATGCACTTGCTTTGCGATTTTATTCGTAGCCTCTTTTGGCCTTCCAGAGCGAGGTGCGTCTTCGGTGCTTGTACGATCCATTTTAAATTTACTAAACTACGGATAAACTGTTGTTCTCGAAGGAGCAGATGTGGGATAACATTTCTGCAACTATTTCAATGATTGTTCAGAAGTTTTTCCCATCAAAAAACAATGTTTGATCAAGATGCGATATTCCTGTTTTTCCATTTTTTTTACGAAGGCGAAAGTAACGCCACTTAAACGACTGTAGCTTGTAAACGAAATGTCATAAAACTTCATACATAAACTAGTGACAGATGAACCTCTCGAAATGAATCATGTTCATTTTCTAGTGGCGCCACCTATTGAAAAATCCTAGGACTTTTCAGCCCATGTAGTAGCTCACCATATAACTAATCGACCGCGCACTACATCCTTATATTTATTGACACAGATCACATCACCTTAAATTTCCAACTATGGCCGCTAAATCTTCAGTTCTAATAGCAATAAGATGTTCAAAGATTCGCACACTGGTGTGACTATCACCAGTTGGAATTGTCGTGGCTTACGCAACAAAATTCCAGATCTTCAATCGTCCGATAAGATAGAAGAAATTTTATGTTCACAAGAAACTAAACTTTTTAATAATATCAAGGTTCAATTCAAGAATTATCAACTCATTAAAAAAGACATTCTTTCGCCTGAGCAGAGCAGTATAACTGTTACATCCTACAGACGCCACGATTTTTTTCTCCGGCTCTACGTCGCAACTGTGGGTGGCGTCTGCAAGACTCGAGCGGAGCCTTCTAATAACCGTCTGACAGAATTGAAAAGAGGGACCGGACAAACTCCGCGAAAACTCGTAAATGCCAATCAACCCAGAAGGAATAACAACTTTAATGCAGGTCCGAAAAGTGACAAGATTGCAAAAGACATTAATATAATACACCTACCATATAAATATACCGAAGTCACGCAATAGTAAAAATCCAAGCTTTATCATCCCAGACTGATCAACAATTTCATCTTAGGAAAACAAGCGCCACGTCGCGTTTAAAAAAATCATAAAATGCATGGGATAACTTCCCACGGTAGCGTTATCTAAAATGAGATTCGCGACTGAATGATTGCCCTGCACGCAAAACTAATTGTGCACTGTAACCATTTGTTTACCTAGCCATATTTTCCGCGAGGATAACAGAATTCGTCATCCGTCTGGAGCAATCTTGTCTCTTTAAAGAAAAACGTAAATCACTTATTTTCTTCTCGAAACTCCTCTAACGATGCACTTTAGATTAACAACGATAGGACACTATAAAAATCGTAAATCTCGCGTGACATTAACTATTGCATCCTAGACAAAGGGCACAACGCCCTTTTTTTCGGGATATAAATAGAGGTCCTGCGAAAGCGCAGAGCGTCAGTACAAAAACCAAACTCATCCGGTTCACGTTAGTACAGAATCACGTTCGCGAATGTATTAAAACATTGTCGGGATCAGCTGCAGTCAGTACGGAAATCAGTTTACGAGAATCCGCGATAGTCACGCCAGTTCGCGTTTTTTTACGCAAGTGTAAAGAGAAAAAGGATAAATTATGGACAGCAATAATCACCTAGGCCACTGCGACTGCCCTTCTGTCCTTCGTAGACAGCGGACCTCCTCGTTCATTTCAATCGATAGCTACCGAGATCTCGTGGACTCACCAGCTAACCAGTAAGTCTCCCTGCCATTCCTTCCGGTTCATCCACACATTTCTCAGCATGAAAACAAACATATATACACACTTATACACGTTTCTAACGGAACATATATATTTTACTCTTCGGTTATAGTGCGTACTAGTACGTCAATTAGAAAACGGAGACGAACTCCTTACGTCAGAAAGAGTAGGCGGAACCGTCCGCATAGTTAAGCCACAACCGTGCCGCCACAATCGACCGACGACCGCTATCTCGAGGTCTTCTACTCGCCAGTCTCAGACACAATCGTTAGACCTCACTTCTCCCCCTGTCATCGATCTCGCCATCCAAGAAATCTTAAATTGTTCTTCTTCTCCTCTCGAGGAACGATTCCCTCTCCCTCCTCCCTTCGAAGAAGGATTTCCTCTCTCTCCTCTTTTAAATCAGCTCCCAATTCCTCCTTTTCAATTGGATCCCTTCTCAATCTCGTGCCAATCGACTGGAATTGGCTATTTAGACTGTATTCGTCCCCCTCCAATGAAGGAGATAGAATAGCTACAGTCTACATCCCCTTACACCATCCTGTACAAGCACCTCATCCTAATGTGCTCCTGCACCATTTTGCTCGCCTCCAATACCCAATAACCTTATTTCCTTTTCTCATACATACATACATACATACATACATACATACACACACACACACACACACACACACACACACACACACACACACGCACCTCCATAACTAATTTCTTACTCAACCACATTACTCAAAAATCGATTGTAATTACACGTACAAGGATAAGTTTTCTTATTTTATGTAAAAAAAATATGTATAAATACTTTATATAAACCTAATTTTCTTTTTTTTATTAATAAATATAAGTCAGTTATATTTTCCTAGTTGCTATTTATTGGAATCACCTCTCGCATTGTTTTCCCTTTAAACTCTCCCTGAGATTGCACGAGATCCAATCTCGGGTCAAAAGGATTAAATTCCTTGACCCAAAAAGTAAGACCGACGTTCGCATTGTCCTTCGGAACAGATGTCATAGCGTTCCTTCGTTGACCCATATTCCAGGAGCGAAAAGATGCGTGCGACTCACAGGTATTCGCCTCTGTGCGTCCTTCCATACCCTCTCCATTCTCCCTCATTGTCTCCTTCACCGAATTTCTAAGGGTTTGGACGTAACATAGCTATAGCCATTAAAGATCACATCCACTACGATATGTTCGACCTTTTTAATTGCCAACATCAATCGGCGGAGTCTCTTGGGATTAGAATCTACTTCAACTCCTCGTGCATAGTCATCAATATTTATCATCATCCGAACGCGCATACGCCTAGTTCCTCAATGATCTATTCGACATTGTGAATCAACAAAAGAATGCTGTCCTGATGAGCGATTTTAATGTGCACAATATTGCGTGGGGCTGCTCAATCTCAGACGCTATTGGCAAACAGCTATTTCAATCCATAGAAAACTTTAATCTTATCATCTGCAATGATGAAAAATTCACTTTGCAACAACCACCAGACAGCAATTTATCAGTCATCGATTTAGTCTTCGCTACCCCAGACGTGTATCCCTCCTTCTACTGCAACATCAAACCAGAAGCTCTCTCCAATGACCATTTTCCATTGATAGTGCGTCTAAATAGATCCAAAAAAGGTGACATCAAAAAAGGTGAATTCAATTATAAGATTAGGCAACAGCACAACTAAATTCATTTTATGTCATGATGTCGCCTAATCATGTCATCATTAACACGAATTCTAAAAGTAGCGTTTTTGATCTATACAAAGCTTTCAAACAAAATATTAAAGAAGCAATTTATTCTTTTTTTCTTCCAAGCTCTCGCGTCCTTGCCACTAGATCAATGTCTGACAGACGCCGTCTTTCCCCTTTTGCTGGATTGAAGATTGCCAGGCCGAGGTGGACGCCAAGAGGGCAGCGATGTGCCGGTTCAACTCACAATCAAGTTCGAAGAACTATAGGGCATACAAACACGAGGCAGCGGAATGTAGAAAAACTTTCAAAAAAATCAAAAGGCGCAAATGGAGAGAACTATAAGTATAAGTAAGAACTATAAGTATAAGTTTTTAATGGGAAAACTCCTATCTCGTTTCTATGGAATCTAGTGAAAACCTTCAAGAATCGCAATAGTGCGTCTCCGCCATTATCGTCAGAGGAAACTCGAATTTTACAGAAAGCTAAAAGTTAAAAATAAAATCTGCCTGTCCTCATGCTGCGATAGTCGTCCACTCTTGTCGAAATGCAGAAAGAGGATCTTGAAAACTGCGTAAGCGCAGAATTAGATAATCCGATCATCATGGATGAACTAAAACTATCAAGACATCTAAGTCTAAATCTGGTCTAGACCAAATTGACTACAATATAATAAAGTCTTTTCCAGCATGCCTTGAATCACTACTATGTATATACAATCGACTACTCGACAAGGGAGAGTTTTCTGAAGATTGGACGCAAACTTTGATCATTTTCATTTCTAAGCTCAATGAAAAAGGCGTTAGCAAATCTCATTACTCTCTTGCTTTCTTAAGATTATGGACTAACTATATTTAAGGAGGCTTCATCGATAACAATAGCAGTATATGCGTCTTCCTGGACATCGAGTGTGCATTCGATAATGTGGTCCTATCAATATTCGTAAAGGATCTTCTATGCCTCGATTTTCCGACAAAAATAAGAAAATTTGTCAGCAATCTGATATCGGAGTAGCATGTCTACGACGGCGAACTCAAAGGTCCGTACACAACGCAAAAATATCCCTCAGGGATCTATTCTGAGCCCCCTTCTCTTTAATCTGTATTACACAGACTTGAAGAAATGTCTGCATGAAGATGTACTTATGTTACAGTATGCGAATGACATCGTCATCTTCTCAACCAATAAGAACACTGAAGCGGTAAAACAATCTATCCAGACATCGTTTGACAACATCTATAGGTATTTGAGCGACAGAACTTAAACTTATCAACTATTAAATCACAATGGATGTTTTTTTACGTGAAACAGAAACGAACGTCTGGATCTAACGATCAAAGTCAATGGTATAGAAATTCCAAAAACACGCATGGCTGTATTCTTGGGAATCTTTCTGGACCCCAAGCTCGAAGGCAAAGAGCATTTAAAATATCTAGTTCAAAAGGACAGAGCCATAATGAACATTCTATCCAACCTAGCTGGCACCAAATGGGGATTGCACCCCCACAACACTGTTCAACATATACAGGGCTATCTTTCGATCAGCGATCGAGTATGGTTGTCAAACCTTCAAACTTAAGAACAATCAAGCGGAATTTCAACAGTTGAAACATCTAGTAAACAAAAGCTCGCGAACTGCCTTGGGATTCAGGATATTCACTCCAATCAATGTGTTGATGGCCGAAACCAAAGAGCCTCCGCTCAGTCTAAGATATTCATATTATATATTATCTCTAAATTCATATATAAGAGCCTATCAAGTAAACATAGTCCAATCTTAGACAGTTTTAACTAGTTGGAACGGGTTTAATATTCAACTAGGAGAAGAGAACAAGTATTGGCATCGGTGCCAAGCTTGAAGCATTACGTAACACAGAAATATGAGTTAGAATGTATGCATAGGTCATTCCGCTTGCCGAATTATAGACACAGCATGAAAGTTTAATATATACACAGTATGATGACTCGATGTCCTTATGATGACTCGATGTCCGCCTTCTCGGCGGAGGCATGGGCCGTTCTTCAGGCCATTCTCATTACAGAGGATCTTAATTGAGAAGAAGTCAGCATAGTCTCTGACTTCCAAAGTGTGGGCAATCGCATATATAGTTCACACATAATGTTCGAGACAGCAAGTACCTTCTTCACGAAATAAAAGGCAAACTTTACTGTATCACATCGCAAGGACGTAGAATACACCTGCTGTCTCCAAGCACAAAAGCATACGGAGTAATGAGGAAGCCAACTGCCTTGCCAACGATGCAGCGCTACACGGGCAGACCCAAATTCAAAATCCCATATCAGGACTTTCAAGTTGATTCTAAATGTTGCAGATCAATAAAGCCTACTTGAAATATTCTGCCAAGTATAAGGGACAACTATATGACCAACATTTTAGAAATACCGCAACAAAAACTAACCACAATAAACAACTCAAACGCGAGGAGATCACTACGATCTCTAGGATTAGATCCACTACAATCTTGCTGAAAGCTTGCACCGCAAGGGCATTATGAACTCCCCGGAATGTTCGTGCGGAGAGCCTAAACAAGACATCAACCACGTCATCTTCTATTGCAGAATGTGCATCGGCAAATCTCACAAATTGCGCTCCTTAAAAAATATTTTCTTTGTATCCTATCAATATTTTGCCTACCTTAAAAAATATTTTCTTTGTATCCTATCAATATTTTTCATATGTTGGTGAACCCTCCTTCTTTATACCGCTTAATATGTGCTTATCTAAAATCCTTAAACCTAAAAATCTAATTTCACCAATGTGAACGCACGGTGGTCGGAGGGAGGGAGAGTCCCTCCGCCTCCCATCGGGTGGCGCACTCATTCATTTCATCTCAGGATCCATATGAGTTTGCTTGCGTTACTGGCCAGATTCGCCGGCATTTCATCGACGAGCGCCAAAATAGATGAAGAAGAAAATTTACGGATGGGCGGTATCAAGAGATCGTTAGAGCGTCCCTCACAAAATTATCAATCGCGTGTCGGATCGCGTGTTCGACATCAATGTCAACAACGGTACACAACGTAGCGTATCGATCAAAAATTTAAAACCGGCGTATTTCATACGCGATGAGACTAAAGAGTCTATAATAAGAGAGTCGCCAACATGACACATGACTCGAATCGCGCGCTGATTAGCTTGGTGCGGAATCGATATATAATCTTCACTAATCTTCAAGTGTTATGGTTTGAAAATAAAAACAGTGCATTAATTATAGTATAGAATTTCATTTCTTTTCCTTTGATAAGTGTTTCCATATATCATATTTAATTATATAAGCCTTAAAATAGTCAAATAATGTCAATATTAATTTTTGCTTTACATTTTTGGTAGAATAATGTATTACAAAAATTAAAAAGAACTCGGGAAAAAATGTTTCATATATAATTATATATTGTATTATAAAATTATATAAAATTACATGCAATTACATATTAGATGTTGGAATTAATTCGTAGCGTTTTACAAGTGATGGGAAGTACTTTCATTAATGTATTTTTTAATGCTCATGTGAAATAAAGAACATTCTTTCATTAAAAATGCTACGAATTAATTCCAACACCTAATATAATTACATATAAACATAAATTTATATATTTTATATATAAATATATATACGAGGGCAAATAAATAAGTACCCGTGTTTCAACACAGGCGATGTTGCTGATGCAAATTGGCATTACCATCATGTATTACCATCTTTCAAAGCCATACAAAATTTCAGAGTGATTCATGCAATAGTCTTGATTTGACAACAATTTGTAGTGAGCGTGTTTGATGTTTTTCGATACAATGGAAAAAGAGCAATATCGATCCGTGATTCGTTTCTTATTTTTGAATAGAAAAACGTGCAAAGAAATAAAAACAAAGTTAGATGCCGTCTATAGGAACTCTTCACCATCTATGACAGATATTAGTTCAACGAATTCAAACGTGGTCGTTCGTCTATTTTTGATGAGGAACGCCCAGGCCATCCTGGAGACGTGGTTATTGAGGAAATCGTTGAAAAAGTCCACGACATAATTCTCGCTGATCGCCGAACGAAAATACATGAAGTAGCAGAGGCCATAGAACGTTGACCGTAGACGTGTCGTACAGAACGGCATTCAATATTTTGCATAATAACTTGGGAATAAAAAAGCTGTCGGCCCGATCAGGACAATGCATCGGCTCACTCCGCAGTCGCCACAGCCAAATTGGTCGAATTGCTGCCGCATCCACCGTACTCGGATTTAACCCCCTGTGACTTCTTGTTTCCAAACTTGAAAAAATGGCTCGGTGGAAAGAAATTCTCATCAAATGAGGAAGTCATCACCGAAACAGAGGTCCATTTTGCAGAGTTTGACAAATCACATTTTTCTGAGGAGTTAAAAAAATAGCAGAAGCGTTGGGAAAAGTGTATTCTCCTAAAAGGGGATTACGTTGAAAAATAAAAAAAATTTTGTGTGAAAAACTTGCGTCTTCATTACTAACATGGGTACTTATTGATTTGCTCTCGTATATAAAATACATCCACATAGATAACATTTTTTCCCGAGGAAGTTATAAAGTTCAAAATATCTCTTCTTTGCAGAAAATAATAATCGGATATGCTGTACTGTACAACTTATTGTTGTAACAACAGTTACGAAAAAAGTTTTTTCTTGCTCAGATTTCTCAAAGATCCCATATTAAGAGAAAAGTGGCACATTGCTGTTGGAAGGAAAGAGAATTGAAAAGTAACGTCAAATCATCGATTATGCGAGAAAAACATTTTTTCTTAGCGAGATACTTCATTTATAAAGCAAAGTATTAAATACAAATATTAATTATGTGATTGCAGAAACACTTTAAACCCGATGACTGGATCATTTATAGAAGGCGCATCAAGAAAGATGCTATTTCAACTCTTTTTTTTTTGTAATAATGTCACATCAATGTCAGAGACTTCGGTTCGTCAACCTCTAACAGATCTAAATCAGAATTACTTTGAATACAAATATTTCCGATGTAATGTAAAATTCTGTCGACATACTCGTGATTGCTCCATTCATCAAGAATTTATATTTTCTTACAATAATGTCAATCTAACTTTCTGCAAATCCTTGCGCAATCGTTTATTCTCTGACTGCAACTTCTCATTTTTTTTTTACTACTCTTAGTTTCCTGCGATATGGAATGGCAATAGAAGGTAAATTTTGTGGACAGAGTAAAAGATTGTTTGCTTCCACATTATCAGTAATTGTCAGGTTTGATGGAAAATCTTGTCCACATTTGTTTTTGTTGTTACTGTTACTTGAGGCTCAGCAATATTTTCCTGATTAACATTATTATTAGGTGTTGGAATTAATTCGTAGCGTTTTACAAGTGATGGGAAGTACTTTCATTAATGTATTTTTTAATGCTCATGTGAAATAAATAACATTCTTTCATTAAAAACGCTACGAATTAATTCCAACACCTAATACATCAGAAATATTTGTATTCAAAGTAATTCTAATTCAGATCTGTTAGAGGTTGACGAATCGAAGTCTCCGACATTGATGTGACATTGTTACAAAAAAAAAGAGGTGAAACAGCATCTTTCTTGATGCACCTTCTATAAACGAATCATCGGGTTTAAAGTGTTTCTTCAATCACATAATTGATATTTGTATTTAATTAATACTTTACTTTATAAATGAAGTATCTCACTAAGAAAAAATATTTTACCTCGCATAATCGGTGATTTGACATTACTTTTCAATTCTCTTCCCTTCCAATAGCAATGCGCCACTTTTCTCTTAATATGGAATCTTTGGGAAATCTAAGCAAGAAAAAACTTTTTTCGTAATTATTGTTATAACAATAAGCTGCATAAACGGCATATCTGATTATTATTTCTGCAAAGAAAAGCTATTTTGAGCTTTATAACCTCCCCGGGAAAAAATGTTATATATGTGGACGTATTTTATATATATATTTATATATAAAATATGTCCAGATTTATATATAATTGTTAATATGTAATTATAATATGTAATTATAATTACATGTAATTTTATATAATTTTACAATATATAATTATATATGAAACATTTTTTCCCGGGTTCTTTTTAATTTTTGTAATACATTATTCTATAAAAAATGTAAAGCAAAAGTTAATATTGACACTACTTTAAGGTTTAAACGATTAAATATAACATATGGAAACACTTACCAAAGGAAGAGAAATGAAATTCAACACGATTAATGCATTGTTTTTATATATCGATTCCGTATCAAACCAATCTGCGATTCGAGTCATGTTGGCGAGTCTCTTATTATAGGTTCTCTATGAGACATGTAATGCGACCTTAGAGGCAAACATCCAATTCGTCCAACAACAATTAACCAGTGTTAAAAACGTCCCAAGAAGAAAGTCACTTTCGCCTTACAACGACCTAGTTTACACCGAGGGTTCGATCCGGGTCAGAATGCAAGAACCAAACAACTGCAGTCCAACATACCTCTGTGGCTATGGTCAAAGTCTTGCTACAAATGCTTTGAAATATCTGATGAACCAATTAGAAGAAAAAATTTTACAAACTAACCAACTAAAAGACCAACTTCAAAGCATTTACAGCATCACGTTGACTGTACCCGTTACAGTTGAATGACAAGGGAACTGCTGGACTGCAGTTGGTTGGTTCTTACATTCCGACTCGGATCGAACCTTCGGTGTAAACTAAGCCAATAAGTCTTCCAGCGTCAAATGTAATTAGAGCTACGTTCCAAAACTTCCTCTCTGAGGAAAACTTTACTCGAAATATTGTATATAGTATACATGTACTGTAGCATATAGAGTAAAATCTTCCTCGAAGAGGAAGTTTTAGAACGTAACCTAGACGAAGTAAAAACATACCAAAGACAACACGCCGCAATAGACTTAAGTGCCCGCAATACAAATGTATCTGGGATAAATATTGGGTCATCTAAAAAGTATCCGCGGTTTTTTGTCACTAGATATATGACCCAATAGGAGATCATCGCTTAGAGTTGAAAATGTTAAAAATTTTAATATATTTTACATATATATTGGATCATCTAAAAAGTATCCGCAGTACTTTGTCACTAGATACATGACCATCAACACACATCTAGTGACAAAAAACCGCAGATACTTTTTAGATGACCCAATATATATAAATATATATAATATATTTCTAGATGGGCGACTAATGAGCTCCTATTTACTAGTGACCGGTACGTTACTGAAGCTACATTGGACGCGCATGCGTCTGAAACCCAGTCTGTCTAACAACACGGGTTGTTCGGGGAGACGCTATTTGCGCTATTTAGCGCTACAAATTGTTCGCGGAGCTGTATAGCGCTAATAAACATGATTATGACGTCACTAATAGTAGAGTGTTACGTCACAACTGCGCGCTATCAACGCTATTCCTTCCGAAGTAGTGTATTGGTAGCGTAGCGTTTATAGATCCGTGAACGACTAGCGTTTAATATTTGTTAAGGTTAGATTAATGTTTGAGGGGATTCTGTTCTCGAGTGGCAACTTTTCTCTCTTTAGAATTTCGTAGAGTAAACGTACGTACGTAACGTGTAAATTTCAAATTTTATCGTAGTGAATGCAATCTCAATTTCAATCTCTGCAATTGATGGCTTACCACTAGGCTGGAGTGAATGTAATTCTTGCTTGTGTATCATCTTTAACTTTTCAAAGTTTCTGCAGTTCAACTTATATATTTTAACTTATGTATTTCAACATAACTTGTGTATTTGATTACAAATGTGAAAGTCAAAGGTATCTTGTTACTGGCGATTTTTAATTCCCATGTACGGAAAAAAGTTACTATTACGCGGCAGAGTATTCCGCTGCAGATGCTTAAGATCCTTATTAGATTTAGATAGGCTTCTTCTCAAATTGACAACGGATGCTCAAGGATTCTTCCTTTTATTTAATTAATTTACAAATTTATCAGTGTAATGATTAATTTTTTGATCTAGTTCACTCTGACCTAGATGCAAGCCATCATAAAAATTGCAATTAAGATTTATTCTGTTATTCACTACGAAAAAATTAAAAATTTATATATATTTTATAAAACCTTAAAAATTTAAATTACAAAGAAAAGTTTGGTCAGTGATTAAAAACAGAATACCCTGCATTAACTTAACCTCGATGAATATTAAATCTCTCTGGTTAAGCGCTACTAACGCTACGCTAGGATCGTTCATGGAGTTTTATAACGCTGTCGCGCTATTGACTCCAAGAACAATATTGGTAACTTCTGCGTCCATAGCGTGAATAGTATCTCCCCGAACACACTCTGGGTCGATAAGAGAAAAAAAGCCCTCTTTCGATCTCTTTTGGTAGAAACGACCGAAGACCGAAAATGCTTTCTCAATGATTTCGGCCGCTTGGCATGTATCAATATAAGGAGCGGAGGGCATTCGAGATAACATATATTTTTAATACATTTTAATAATTATATACCCCTCCCATTAACGTATAATAGCAAAAATGATGAATTATCAAAATGCAATAGTTTATGAGAATTATTTACGATTTTTTATGAGAGTTATATACTGCGTTTATGAACAGTCTGTAAGAATTCCATGGTCGTGTGCGTAAGGTGCGAAATCAGTATGTCGGAGATCTCACGTTCTAATCCTACGTTTTTTTTCCCTTTTTTTCTGAAATATTTTTTCTGAAATAAAATTATTAATAAACATATTACGGCGAGAATATTTTTATATAACTATTGAATTTATACGTGTACTTTTAAAAGTATTAAACCAACAACCAAAATATAGTCAAACGTTAGAAAGAATATAAAATTACTAAAACTATATGGTATCAAAGGTTGGATACAATATAAATAAATTAATTTACGAAATCTTCATTATGTCAGTGAGTAGTAAAAAATTTAAGTCGGACCTATACTTTGTTGAAAAGTAAGAAAAATTGAAATCATGAGTTAAAGTATTTATAATTACGTTATATGAAGTTAGATGATGAGATCAACTATTTTATTTTATCTCTTTTCCGGCATGCTATTCTTGTTTTACATCTAATGAACAATGAAGATGAAACAACAGAAATAGTGATAATGTCTTCTCGAACGCATTCGTCAATTTCAATTTCTATTCAAAAGTTGTTTAGTTTATGAAAATAATTTCAGTACCAGAAGAGTGACTTTTTATCTCAACACATAAATAAAAGCACGTGTAGCCAGATAAAAAGCTAATATTTTACAATGAAAGCGCAGTATAAAAAATTAAACATTGAATCAAGTAATCAACATTTGAGTATATAATGTATGAAGGAAGTTATTGTTAAATTAGTAAATTATTTAAACAGATTTTAATTAAAAATATTAATCCACTAAAGAGTTTATTTAATTTTAAAACTTAATTACTTTATATATTAGGTGTTGGAATTAATTCGTAGCGTTTTACAAGTGATGGGAAGTACTTTCATTAATGTATTTTTTAATGCTCATGTGAAATAAATAACATTCTTTCATTAAAAAACGCTACGAATTAATTCCAACACCTAATAATATATTTATTTATATTTTTATACCAAAATTAAGGAAAAAATCACAAGAGAAAGAGAAAATAATTCTATTATTATTTTAATATTAATATTTATTTTTTATTAAAAAATGTGCGTGCGTGCGTGCGTGCGTGCGTACGTGCGTGCGTGAAATTTTTTTATGTATTTAATAAAACATTTAAATCGTTTTTCTTTTCTTAATATCAATGTAATATCTAATATGTTTTTATCTAAAGAAATATTATACATAATATAAAATATATAAGAAAAGTGAAAGTGCTTTTTTTATTCGTGTAAAATGATATTCAATACACATAGATGTCTAATTTTATGTGATGCCTATATATAGTACGAGATATTTATTAAGAATTATTCGACTAGTCTAGCCAGTACAGAATACTTATAAAATATTTTATAAATATTCTGTGCTGTCTGGGAGAGTAAAATTAATTAATTTTCACGTTTTCAATTCGATATTTGTTACAAAATTATTCATTGAAGAAAACGTTTTTTATATTGCGCTTTCATTTATAAATTTCTAAAAAAGTGCTAGGAGAAAAGTGAAAGTGCTTTTTTTATTCGTGTACAATGATATTCAATACTACACATAAACCAATTTTTAGATGTGATGCCTATATATAGTACGAGATATTTATTAAGAATTATTCGACTAGTCTAGCCAGTACAGAATACTTATAAAATATTTTATAAATATTCTGTGCTGTCTGGGAGAGTAAAGTTAATTAATTTTTACATTTTCAATTCGTTATGTTACAAAATTAGTCATTGAAGAAAACACTTTTTATATTGCGCTTTCATTTATAAATTTCTAAAAAAGTGTTAGCGTATAAATATAGTCTCTCTTTAATTTTATTAATATAGCTATATATAATAAATAATTATTACTACAAATACTGGTTATGTAAATATATAGATTTGTAACCTGTTAAATGATTAATTATAACAATTGATATTTAATCTGTTTGATAGAAACTTTAATTCGACTAAAAAATTAATAAATCAATAGTCATGTTAATTATATAAATTCTTTTACGATGTTTTATTAATTTGCATATATACAAAATCATTAAGTTTTTTGTAAAGATAAATAAAGGATATTTAAAATATCAATATTTTAATATTGGTAGATGATAATATCATCTAAAAAGTATCCGCGGTTTTTTGTCACTAGATGTGTGTTGATGGTCATATATCTAGTGACAA